>JAULBS010130411.1:0-13450 GCA_032355785.1 Symmetromphalus regularis
CAAAACTCATACATGGCCTGTACATCAAGGATTTGATCTTTATCTGCTATTGTTCCCTTGCAACAAGATGTTTTACAATACCAGCTACATGTATACCTGCACATGGTTGTTTGCCATGGCTTGTGGCAAAGAACAACCAAGTGGTTTTGATAGAGAAATCTTTTTCATACTTGCAAAGGTTTATCTTATTTTTTTATTGCCATCGATAAAATATTCTTTGTTGGTAATGTTTGGAAGTTTGGATCTAACATCTTTTACTGTTCTCGCCCGAACCTTTTAAACAAAATTTACATCATGATTCATATCATCAAAATACAGTATGATAGATGTTCTAACTTTGATTCTCTTTTTGTAATACACAACCACCGGATGAACACTAGTACTAAAATATGAAATTTCTTTACTACATACTTGATATAAAACCATTTCTGGCAAACACCAAAATGCTGGTTACAGAAATCCCTTAAAAGATCTATGAGCCCGCAATGGACAGCCTCAAGGATACTGAGCATACATCCTTCATGTTTTGCTTGAAATGAACAGTAGCTTAGTGGAAGATAAAACATTTTTGAAACATAGTTGAATAGAGAATTTATCTACGTATTGCTCGTTTCAAAGACAAGTTAAGTAAACATGTTTCATCTTGTTTCAAGTTTGGCCTTTTCCCATACTTAATAAAGTGTGCGGATTGGTTGAAAATCAAATCACGAACCTATGTATGTTTGACTTGTTATAGATTTGTCTATGTATGAGATACCTCTAAAATGATGTGTTTTCTGAAATCTACATACCTGAAAATACTTTTGTACCAATTTCCACTTTTGTGGCTAATAGAGAAATTATTTTATTTTTGCAGTAAGATATTGCAAATTTTATAGATTCGTGTGCACTGAAAAATGGGGGTATTTTAATTACCTGTAAAACCCAAACCAAAGGGAATTTTTAAAAGAAAATTTAGGGAAATGTTCAGCATGGAGAGTTGTACCCATATGCCAAATTTGGAGAAAATCCAAGATGTAGAGTTAAAATCATGCTAATGATTTGACATGGAATGACCCTTCCCACAAAATCAAAATGAAGTGATGCAGACAGAAAAAGCCCACAGACATTTCAAGTTGGGGTGTACCAGACATACATCTACACAAGATCGTGCGTGAGCTGTGGCTGCACATGATACACACACAAGCATGCTATGGTACAACACCCGATCAGTCACGCAGTTTACCCACCCTATAGTAGCGAGAAGTTGTAGGAGCGCCCAGACGAATCCGGAAACGATGACCCACCTCTTTCTCTGCACGCCTCTCCTCCTCGAGGAGGGTTTGATTAGATATTAATGGCGTCCACCGCAAACATTCTGGATCCAGTGCCAAGCGCTGGTGCACTTTCAACTGCATTTTGTTCATGTAATCGTCAATCTTCTTTTGATTCACTGATATCACAATCCTGGAAGATAGAAATTCAAGATTACACATGTGACACTAATTAAAGAAAGAAAAAAAGCCTTAAAAATAAACCAAATTGGATACAACTTTAAAGTAGTAGATGGCTATCTATGTGCAGACTTTTAAAACTAAGCAAAAACAATAGAACGACTAAACTGAAAAACCGTCACGGAAACTCCTGGGCAAAAACACTGTGGAACCTTGCAAAAAGTTTGTTTTGTTTAACGCCTCTAGAGCACACTGATTTTTATCTGATCATTGGCTATTGGACGTCATACATATGGTCATTCTGGCATGTCTTTAGAGGAAACCCACTGCCACCACAGAGCTACTCCTTCCAATAAACAGCAAAGGATCTATTATATGCACCGTACCATAGACAGGACAGCATATACCACGGGCTTTGATAAACCAGTTGTGGACCATTGGTTGGAATGGAAAATAGCCCAGTGGAACCTTGCAATGCAAGCAGTATTATAACATTAACTTTAAAATAATGTGAAAATACATCAATGGTTCAGTGATACTCACTTGCCATTCACTCTGCTCATGAAGTTCATCTGCTGCAAAGTACTGGCTATATCATGTGGACATATACCAGTCTCCCGGCTAATACCTGCAACAAATCATACAGCTGTTACTTAATTTTTCAAACACAGCAATACTTAAAATGCAATTTCAAATATAGATTTATAAGCAACATTTAAAAATTACAATAAACAATAACTAACATTTTGGACCCCTGATCCCTGTTGATCAAAGTACAGTTAAGTCAAACATGAGTCAATTCGATATTTCAGTTTTGAATATCTTTATCAAAGTTAAGAAAATTCAGGGTTTTTTATGGAGGTTATTGTAAATTAAAGTATTAACCTATCTCTTCAATTTTTAATTGCAATCATTCAAATTTTGTTTTTTGATATTTTTTTTCTTAACCACTAGTAAAACTTAAATCATGTTTCAGTCAAAAAATTTAATTTCTTTTCTGAACCCACCACTCTCCTCAGAGGTGCTACTTACAGCTTCTTTATTGAACTACCACTCACACAATCTAATCCATATTATATATGATGTTCTGCTCAGTGTTCTCCTGATCCCAAGACCACAAAAAGAATAACTGGCATGCCACTCAACAAATGTCAAGCTATGCTATGGCCCTGATGTCTATTTAAGAAAAGTTACCTTTAATGGTAAGCTTGGAATCTTTGTATTTATGCAGAAACTCCATGATGACGCTGCGCCAGTAGGCCACATAACTTACTTTGCCTAGATCGGAAAGAGGCTTTTCAGGAGAGCCCGGCTGACCTTCTATACGTGATAATAAATAACCTAAATGAAAAGAGAACAACGTTCCATAAACATTAAAAAACAAAACATTATTACTTGGTTCTGATGCCACACCTTTTTCTTCACCCCCCCCGCCCCCCTCCTCGATCTTTCCATTGCCCCAAGGGCACAGTATAATCCACTATGGGAAACACTGATATAAGGCAAGTCACATCCCTACTACCCCCAACTCCTTCCACACACAAGAAGACACACATCTTTCTTGGTATTAGGCTTGGACTTTTAACTTAAGACTTCGGACCACAAAATAAAATAAAACCATGCTTATGTCTAAAACTCTTATGTTAATTCTAGTCTGTAAAGCAAACATATTCCTTAAGTATTATGTGTCTTAGATTTTGTTATACAGATATTGAAAACCCCCCACCTTATTCTTGGCTCTGATGCCACATTTGTTTCCTCGCCACTCTCACCTTTATATTTCCATTGCCCCCACCCCCCAAAGGGGGCTGTACTACCCACTATGGGAAACAGTGATACAAGGTGGGTTCTTTTGTTTGTTTTTTAACAACACCTCTACAAAACATTGATTTATTAATAATCAGTTATTGGATGTCAAACATTTGGAAATTATAACACGTATTCAAGTGTGATCCAGCCTCTGATGAGTTTTGAACCATAATCTTCAGTCCAATGTCCTATGACTGGGCAACAAAGGCTCAAGTAAGGCACTGTAAGAATTACAAAAATGAAACAAATGTTATGCTAAAATATGAAACCAAAGGAAGCAATGTAAAAGAAATACTCACTAAATTCTATAAGAAAGCGGCCATAACCCTTGCGTTGATGCTGAGGCATGGTCATGATACATGACACATTGTATTTTTGTTGGCAATGCTTCTCCTATAAGGAAAAAGAAACCAATTATAAATAGTTCATCTTTAAACAAACATCCATCTTCATAAAACATCAGATAATAAATGGATACAGAAAAAGAAAATTAAATTCTAGGATTAATTTGTATTATTTGGGCCTAACAGTCAATTTCTAATTTCAATTTTCCATTAACATCCAATTTACAAATTTTGCTGGAAAATATTAAGAATAATACTAAAAAATAAATAAATAAATAAAGTCTGACATATTATAATAAAAAGCAAGTTCATCCCTGACTCGTGTGAGATGGCTATTATTATCATACCATCAACTTAATATATTCGGAAAACCTTTGCCATCCATAAATTATATTATCATTAATTTTATGACATTTGTAAGTTTTGTAAAAACCCTCTTCAATTATAGGTTGTACACAATGTACTACACAAAACACAACTTGAACATGTCAACAAACCGTAGAACTACACAAAACACAACTTGAACATGTCAACAAACCTTAGAACTACACAAAACACAGCTTGGATATACCAACAAACCTTAGAGGTACACAAAACACAGCTTGGACATCTCAACAAACCTTAGAACTACACAAAACACAGCTTGGACATGTCAACAAACCTTAGAACTACACAAAACACAGCTTGAACATATCAACAAACCTTAGAACTACACAAAACACAGCTTGGATATATCAAGCAGTCTCACCTGAATTCTGCGACAAAATTAGCTATTTTTTGCGGTAGGAATTGTGAAATTCCGCAACAAATTATGCAACATAAAAATAGAAAAAACGTAATACTTTCAAATTTACACTAAATTGTATTTTTACGAAGTTAGTTCCAATTTAAATTTCCATGATATCACCATGACCAAATCGTTAAGAAATATGTTGTATTAGAGTCACTGGTTGTGATTGAGGAATACATTGAAACAATTTATATGTTATTTTCACATATATATTAAATAGGATAAAATGACAGAATTCTATTCTGTATTCGTGAAACTTGACTAACTTACTTCCAACGAGTCTTCGTCAGTTTCCGTAACCTAAATAACTAACAACCACTCCATAGCTCATGGCCTATTCAGGAGGGCAAGTGCTCGCGAACAATAATTAACCTGGTTACTATCGTCTTCTATCACAAAACTATTATAAATTATTAGCCACAAAAACCAGTCTAGCACGTGAATGTGAGCACTCGCACTCCCGAACGTGTCATTAGTAGCGTGTTCAGTTTGTTCTGCGTAGACAGAAACAATCGACGGTTATCGAATGAAGTTATACAAATTTAATATGTTGCCTACATTAAAGAAACAACTTTCTAACTCAATGTTTCAGTTTATTTTTTCCAAAATGTGATGTTCATATTAATTGTGAGGTGATTTTAAAATAAAATCCATTGCGTAAAATGACAAATTCTGCCAGTTTTCTGCATGGAAATTGATTTTCCGCGGACGTACGAGAATTCTGCGCTGTGATGCAAATTCTTCCACGTCTGCGGAATCCAGGGGGTACTGATCAACAAACCTTAGAACTACACAAAACACAGCTTGGACATGTCAACAAACCTTAGAACTACACAAAACACAGCTTGGACATGTCAACAAACATTAGAACTACACAAAACACAGCTTGGACATATTAACAAACCTTAGAAAAGTATCCCACAAGATGACAGCCAGCATTATCATTGAGAGTAAGTACATAGAAGAGGAAGGGCTCAACGTCGTAGTACAAGGTCTTGTGATCCAGAAACAGCTTGGCCAGCAAACACAAGTTCTGGCAATAGATCTTGCTGACATTCCCGTCGACTTCAAAAACAGAGATGTCGCCACAGCGATAAATCTCATTGGCTGGTGGGTGGTGCAGCCCACACTTCTCCTAGCAACACAAACATTTACTATAAAAATTTTAAAACTGATGTATCAAAATCATATAAACATTTTAAAAATTATATTAATAAAAAGCCAACCACAACCACACCCATTAATAAGCTGATAAATGTACTTTATCAACAGAATCACGTTGTAATTAGAAGCCATTTCAAAAATCTCCTTTCTTCACTATTTTTTTAAATGACTGAACTTCTCATAGAGTATGTCATGTTTATTTAACAATAATGAGATACGTGTGCACCACTTAAACTTTAGTATGAGTCAAGTTTTACTCATCAAACATTGAGTTCATTTAACTTTTGAAGTTCACAATTTTGGTCTGTGACTCTAGTGCAATGGAGATTAACTACTGAAATAAATTTAAAATTTGTGGTTAGTAGATTAATCAATGTATCTATAAAATTGATAATTTTATATTAAAAAAAATTCTTGTTTTTATGTAAAAATCACTTACAATGTGTCTGCTGAGAATACTGCGACTTTTTGTATACTTTAAACAAAATTCACAAATGTACAGCTTTGGTAATCTGAAAAGATAAAAATATAACACATATTTTAATACTTCTATTGTGGGATTTAAAACTAGGTATTAAATTTTAAAACTGTGATTTTTATATATTTAAAATTTAAGAAATCAGTAGAACAAGCATTCTGAGGAATGAACTTAAATAATAAATAATAGTGAACACTGTGTATGCATTTCAATAAGATTATGAAAAATTACCTAGCATATTCTTGAGGATATGGTGATGAATACCAGGTCTGCATCTCGTACTTTCCAAATTCTATGCAGGGAGGAAACCGATGCTGTGGTTCAGCTGGTGCATCTGACGAGCTGGAAGCCTGGAAAGGGAAAACAATTTTGTATTACAAACAATAACAACAGAGCAGAAACCAGTAAGCAGTCAGCCTACCACAGTGGTTGATTAACTAAAAGACAATCATTACTATAAGCATTCAAACAGACGTGTTTTTTTTCCGTTCCAACCAGTGTTCCACAACTGGTTTATCAAAGGCCATGGTATGTGCAGTCCTGTCTGTGGGACGGTGCATATAAAAGATCCCCTGCTGCTTATCGAAGGAGTTGCCTATGTGGAAGCAGCAGTTTCCTCTAAAGACATGTCAGAATGACCATATGATTGACGTCCAATAGCTGAAGATAAAGATAAAAATCAATGTGCTCTAGAGGCATCGTTAAATAAAACAAACTTAACTTTTACTTTTTTTTTCAATCAGATGTTCTGAAGTTCAAAGTGATGAAACATTGTGCTGAGTTGAAAACAGTCTGTTAATTTGTGACCCAACTGATGCACAACGTAACATTCAAATATACAGTGTTTGTTAAAAATGAAAATTTATGGAATATACTTACCCATGATTATATAAAGTACAAAACACAGACAGAAGAACACAACTCAACAGACTAATACAAAAACGTAACATAACAGACTAATACAAAAACATAACACAACAGACTAATACAAAAACATAACACAATAGACTAATACAAAAACATAACACAATAGACAAATACAAAACACAAATACAAAAACATAACACAATAGACAAAACACAAAAACATCACACAATATGCACCACAGCACACATACTGAACATAAAATACTGTAAATCATAAAATGTTAGCGATCTTAAAAGTTAGCAAAATCTCCATCAATGACATACTGGCTATATAAAACTTTTACGAGGTCAGCATGTTAAACATCAAAAAAAATTAAGCCGAATGTAAGTGGCAAACAATACTATCAAATTTCAAACAAAAATAATATAATGATAAAGTTAAATAGCCAAAACCAACAATGTGCATGCAAATAATCGGGGATCATGCAATATATATTATTTATTCAATTTTACATACTGAGTACTAATTTCAAGCCCATCCACCCCCTTAAAAATTATAAAATATTATTTAAATTCTGAACAGAAATGACATTTTAATGATTAATTTAATCTGTAAGCTTGCAGACTCTGACCCACCACCCGGTATAGAACAGGTAAATGTCAATAATTAAGAACAACTCCTCAGACAATGAAATGAATGTCACGAACAAAACAAAATGAACAAAGGAAGCAACCATACCTTAATGGGCGTACTACTTGAAGCTGGCGACAATGGGAAGGCAAGCATGCTCACCTGTCCACAGGACAGTTGTGCCTTCTCTTGTGCTTTCTTGAACAAGTCTACATCTGTGTCTGTGACACCTGGCGGTAATGCTGGAACTTTGTCACATTCTGAAAACAAAACTGTAATTAAAGAATCCATCTCCTAAAAAGAGAAGGTTCATAAACAGATAAAGCTATAGCTAAATTCAATGAAGCAATTACAATTCAACGTTAATAAATATTTTGTAGTCTTGCAAGGTATAAAATAAAGTGATACTTAATGCTCTATTGTCCATTCATTATTTCTGGAATGTTAATGCTGTAATCAAGATGAATATGTTTAGTAATGAACAAATTTGAAAAAGAAATTCATTAATAAAATTATTGACAATAGTGATCACTAACACACCACCAGTCCTTAAAATTAAATCTAAGCAATATCAAATTATTTCTTTTTCTTCTTCGAAATGACATCTGATTCTATTAATCCAAGGAAAGCAAACCACATTCACAACTGTGACAAATTTTTATCCAGTTATTTCTGATTTTTAACTGCCAAAACAAGGAAAAAGAAAACATTTGCCAACATGCACATACTGATCTACATGTAGCAATGTGGTGAGTCTGAGTTTCGCATAATTTATACGAATGACTGTAGTATAAATATGGGTGATTTTATAAGAAAAAAAAAGATGCCAAATACTGTGCAAGCAGTTTTACTATACAAGTGTTGCTATTAAGTTTGAAAAAGATTGTCAAGAAATATAATTAAACAAATTCAAATTATACATAGATGATGTGATTTTAAATTAGCTGAAATTTATTTTAGATCAAACAGCACAAAATAACTGGCCTAATATGAGTATCACAAAATTAGCATTTCTCCAAAAATGTCTTATCAATGAGAAAAACAATAACATATAAATACTACTCAAAGTTTGCTAAAGATCACAAAAAGACTACCAAAAATTTGCTATAAATCAATGATTTGCGAACGACGAAAGAGCAGTGAGGTACTTCCATTATTATGGTTTTCAATTATCATCAATTGTACATAAATATGTACATTCTTCTGATTGTCAAATCAAATGTTTAGGGATACTAAACACGATATAATACTAGTACTCTGGCACTTCACACTGACAAAGGAACATTCATTGTAAGGCAGGAATAAAAATAATAGTAGTCGTTATAATACAATCAGTCTGTTATCCATTAAATTTATAAGTTGATCATTGGCAGTCAATCTTTGTTTTTAAAGCAACGAACTTCAGATCAGCTTCTACTCGTCAAAACAGGCTTTCTGATTCAATACATACTTGGCTTCATATTTCAATATGATTTGCCTCTCCGTACCACTGATCCAATAGACAAGTCTTAACCAGATTTGCCAGTAATAGCTGATAAGCTTTACGAGTTATGATCCTTAGCAAACTTTGAGTTGAAAATTACCTGGAATTATATATATCATTAAAAAACAATTCAAATAGTCAGAAAAAAATAAAATCTATAAAAAAGTTAAAACATCCAACCCCACAAACCCACATTGCCAGAATAAGGTCTGCCGTGCCATCCCATGGAGGATAACTTGAGGCCACAACACAAAAAAAAGAACAAAGTACACTTATCAATTAAATAAACAATGTAATTTTGTGTGAAATTTTATATTCCCACATCCGACACCACGTAATTCTTGGGTTTCTTCTGGTCTTGCAGCAGTAGATGAATCTTTGTTGTTTGACATGGGAGAATGCGATGATGGCTGTCTATGTGAAGAGTAGCAGAGAGATAAAAAGATATTTAACTAGCAAGCACGCATGTTATAAGATTTAAAGGTCACACCCTGTGACTGGCCATCCTCCATGGGACAGCAACGACAGACGCTATTCTGGCAATGTGGGCTGCCCTACCAGTAAATACCACAAAAGTTATGCAGTTGTGAAAAATCCAACCCCAGGCAAACAAAAGCCCACACATTAGTAAAGAACACTACAGCTGGAAAAAGGCAAGGTTAGTAATATAGCAGGGACAGCATTCCGAGGTTACAAGTGAGGAAAGAAAACAGGATACAGACAGCTCGATGAAACAGACTGAAGGATGAATGGATGGATGGCCAGGAAAACCATGCAGATATAGCATGAAGACATATTCCTTAAAGATGCTTGCTTTGACGTTTCTCTTGACAGTGAGAGAAGGCAATATATTATATATTATTGCTTGCACAAAATTTACAGGTTTTGATGATGATGCACTCATGGTATGATACTGGGAAAGCAAAGTAGTGGTGTGGTTTGGTGTTTTTAAGTGAACGGATATGTGATTTGCACAAGGCCTGCTTACTAGCTACTTCTTCAGACATAGCCACATCGCATCACATAAATTTCATCTTACCCTTGGACCCACGGCCTCTCCCTAGTCCAGGCTTCACAGCAGAAGAGTCCACATCTTTCAGTGACAAACCCCGGCCTCTTCCTCTCAGCTTCACACTTGTATCACCTATTTGTAACCTCCAATCAAATATGTCGTTACCTCGACCCATACCCAAACCTACTGTTGAAAATATAGGGCCACGAAAAGCACTAAGCCCTGTAAAATCTTTCATCCTTCCCAAAACTCTGGTTGTTGTTGTTAGTGGTAATGGTGGTTTTGGCGAATCTTGTGGTTTTGTAGTATTGGACATTTCGGACCGTTTCTGTCTGTGTTTGTGCTGTGTGTAAACAGCAAAATTCCTCTTTCTTTCTCCTTGGGCGGTAAACAAATGAGACAAACCATCAAAGAGACCTTTTAGCTGGCCACTTCCTGGCGGCTTTCCTAGTCTTTTACGACCCTTATTGACTTGAAGACGTTTAGATTTTTTCAAGAGTTTATGCGCAGCCTGCTGCGATTTGCTCTGATTTTGTTTGCTTGCCCTTACAAGACTTAAATACTCTGTTTGCAGTGAACTAAGAGAGACTCTAGATTTGCGCTTGTTGCTTGGTGTGAAGAATTGAGTCAAACCATCTACCAAGCCTTTAGGCTTGTTCAACGACAGGTAGGGTGCAAAGGTGGTCATGTCAGAGTCATTTCCGTCAGACTCGCTCGACGATCTGCATTTCCCCTCCTTCTCACCTGAGGAGTCCAACTCTTCACCATTTGTCATTGACGTATCGCCTTTTTTCTTACGAGGACCTCGCTTTTTCGAATCGATAAACTTCCTGCAAAGGAAAAACATTTGTGCATAAACAATTAAAAACTAGTACAATAAAATGAATCTTAATAATCTATTTTCTTTTAAAATCAGAACATTTTAACAATATCTGTTGCCAAAACAATCATAAGCTAAGATCCGAAGATAATCTCATTAAAATCACAGGAAATAAAACACTATTAAGCAAAATATGTTTTTCCTTTGTTTTTATTATTTATTATGTTCAGGAAATGGTAAGAGATGATGTATAAATATCAATGTGCTTCACAATCTGAACAATGTTTGGGAGTTAAGGGATATAAGCCATGTTCAGACGGCTTTTCAGTTAGAACATTGGTTATCTGCAGTACAAATTTTATCAATGATTTTATGTTATGGTTAGTGGAGTGGTGTCAGATATAATTTTAACCAAATTAGGACTGTGAAAACCACAGATACTTAGCAAACATTTCTCAAAAATTTCTTGGGAGGCAAATTATCTCACTCAATGGATCCAACACCTTTATTTTATTTTTTAAAAAAGGCTATGGCATGTGCTGCAGTCTTTTAGACAGCAAGTGAATATATAAAATGAATAACATATGTAGTAGCAGTGATTTTATTTCAAAAAATGAAAAAGTATTAATAATGTCCAATGCTTTACTTATCTTTCAAATATTTCTTTTCAAATTCTTAGCATAATAAAACTGTACAAATGTGCATCAGTTAAATCATGGTTCTTTATTTGTTAATGTATATACAAATGGTTAAAAATGTGATGCACTGTCAATGCGTATTTCGACAAGATATAAATCGTAATGAAGTCGGTCACATTAACATACACAATTACAACAGATTCTATATACTGAGTTTCTTAACATACACACACATTTGTTATTTATCATTTCACACAAATATGAAATATTTTACACTGTAAAAAAGAAGCAATGGAAATAATCATTAATATTCAATACTGAAGTTAACAAACAATGAACTGTACTCAACAAAATCCTAAATTAAACCACAAAATAAAACTAGCAAACTAGCTTGATACGAAGTTATTATTTTTTTGGGTGACCGATTTTTAAAGCCAAATTCCCAAGTTACCAGATGAAACTTGCAGAAAATCATATTTCCATTCAATTGTTTAATTAAATAGGCTTTGTACTTGATAAAAAATATAAATACTCAAGAGTAAGATTTCATTTTTTTTCTCTCCTACAAATTGGTTCTAATGTGATCGGCGAGAAAATTTAAATAAAAGATACCAAAATAATATGGAATATTGAAGCACAGAAGGATCTGATACCAATTCTTGACATTTAGGAGACAAACTGGCTATAATTTATGTAAGATTACTTTTGTAATTTTATTGTAAAATATAAGGAATAATACATTTTATGAGCATATTTTTGGCTCAAAGTTAAACCAGCATGACTCGAACACCTACCACTTTACTGGCATGGAAAACAATGCTGCCACTGGTCTTCATCAAAATGTTCTTACCAGCATTTCACTATTTTGAAAATACCACTAGTTAAATGAAGCTTATTTACACAGATTGCACTCAAGTACTAATACATGTAGCAAGCAAACCAGAAAATAAGTGTTAATGTTTAATAATTGCTGTTGGAAAATGTATACCACTGAATTAAATCAAAGAAACATTTGAATAACATTTGAGATCATTTCTTTCAAACAAACCCAACACAAAACAGGGTTAGCTCTACGGAACGTCAATTTTTCTAATCATTCCTTTCCGAAAACAACTTCTTATAATAACAACTCTTTTAGAGCCAAAACCATTTTTCAGTTATAATATTTTCTTTCAAAATTTCATTTATAATGTAGTGAATGTTAAAGAGCCCAGTTAGAGCTAGCCCTGTGTAACGAAAGTAAAAATGTAAGTAGCGACCAAGCAGATACCAAGCAAACAAACCCGACACACAACCTAAAGCAAGCGCCAACCCGGACACGTAACATCCTGACTCTGCACAACAAGCACGCACTGTTGCCAGTGGGACTTACTTGTGACAATTTCTCTTAGCATTTGCTTTAGATTTGACCAGTAGTTTAGCTGCCTGGGCATTAGCCTGGGCCCTGTATTTGGCCGTGTACCTAGCTGCCATTTCCAAAAAGTGACGGCCTTTCTTTGTTCCTCGATCCGGATCACAGATATTACATTCCCAGGTACCTTGAAAAAAAAATGGGGTATGAAAATTGAAATTAAACAAATTAATCTTCTTATTACAGGGAACATTTTGTTTATAAAATTTATTAGCAACAACCGTTAATTAATGTAAATTGATTACCAAGTGATCATTTTATGTATTTAGAATTATGTGGCAATTTATGGTATCTGCAAAGTGATTTGCAATGTGATACTGAACAAAATGGTTCCCATATTGGAACCAGGGCTTCTAGAATATGTTAGCCTGACGCCCACGGCTAGTGGTTATTGCAGTCGGGCTACCAAATAATCACTTTCCACTAGCCCGATGGCTAGTGAATTTTCAAAAAAGACAACAACGAAACGACAAAACTGCAATGAAAAGTGCTCAACATACTCGTTTGGATAAATAAAGTCAGACTATTATTAGCACGGAACACGTGAAATAACTCGCTAGCGTAATCTGCG
>JAULBS010130422.1:0-13450 GCA_032355785.1 Symmetromphalus regularis
TTGAGTGGCATATCAGGTTTAATAGTGTGAACAGTCTATAGTGCAGCTCAACTGTTGAGTGGCATATCAGGTTTAATTGTGAACCGTCTATGGTGCAGCTCAACTGTTGAGTGGCATATCAGGTTTAATAGTGTGAACCGTCTATAGTGCAGCTCAACTGTTGAGTGGCATATCAGGTTTAATAGTGTGAACCATCTATGGTGCAGCTCAACTGTTGGGTCCCGGTGCAAAAGTAGGATTTTTGTAGGGGGTAGGGGACCAAATGTGTATGACAGTATTTTGTTATGTCACTGTGTATGTTTCACCGCTAAACCTATCCATAGTGACGTCCCGCCACTGTCGTTTTGCTAGTTAACCACTCTACCACTGTCAAAATATAGTGGCACTGCATGCAATACTATAATTTCCCCTTAAAAGTTATGGTCGGTTTTCAAAAAGAGGGTATCTGGACCCGCTACTAGGGTCATGTAATATGAATGGTTCACATGATACCTACTACTATCCGATAAAACATCTACGTTATTTTGCCGTCTCCCATCTTGGATCACAGTGACTTGTATCAAATATAACTATTTTTACTTGTAAATGAGTTATATTCAATACAACAATATAAGTCCCTTTGTCTTGAATTTTCTCAAGAGATAATTTTGTTCTGATACCACCAGTATCATATTTAAGTTTGGCCAGTTGTCCTAAGAATTAAAAAAAAAAATGATCTTCATGGTGTTTGGGCCAAGACATTTTTAATAGCTGGTCCTATAATTTTGTCTTTATGGATGAAGGATTTCTGAAAAGGGGGAGATCCAGATATGAAGGGTAATGGTTTATTTTCACGTCCTTCCACTCGTAAAATAAAAAAATTACAAGAAAATGGAGAGGTCTGAACCACTACTGTATATATATGTATATACAGTATCTAAAACATATTTTTTGTTTGTTTTATGCTACTAAGGCATTTCATTTTTTAAAATATATTTTAAAATAAGATTCAGAAGTATCAAACCAGATTTTTAAACATCAACATAAACGTATACCCAGAGGCTTCAGAACTGGGCAGCATTGATGTCGATTGCTGCCACAATATTGGGAGAGAAAAAAAAAGATTCTATATTTTTGGTGTGAGTTCAGGATCAGGATGACATTCACCTCCCCAATAATAATTTGCTTTCGACGCGTCTGATACCTAACTATTTTTCTTTCAGAGTGTTAATCACAATGAGTGTCAGTGCATTTTGGCATGGAATACATCCAGGCTACTACCTCAGTTTCCTCACCGTTCCACCAATACTGATGGCTGAAGAAGCCATGACACGTGCATTCCGCAAAGATGCATCAAAGCAAAAACAGAACTGGTTTGATTTTGGATGCTGGTTTTTCAAGATGCGTGGCTTTGACTACATGTGTATGGGGTTTCTTCTGTTGAGTTATAAATCAACAATTACGTACTGGAAATCAATTTATTTTCTAGGACATATTGTTGTAGTTCTTTTTCTTGTCATTGGAAATGTTACGAGATTTCTACAGCCACGTAAAAAAGAAATAGGAAAAAAAGATTAGCGTAAAGTATGTAATTTTAATATTAATCATTTTATGACAATGGATTTGTTATATATACATTCATATCCTGGTGACCTGTACATTGGCATAAATCACGGACACTGGGGGACGCCTATATAATTATAGCCCCCCACCCACATTTCACTTCGAAAAATTGAAATTAAAATGCTTAATTAATAATCTTTATCAGTATCTTTCTTTATTGTGCCAATGTAACACTTAAACATGTGGTCTTAGCGTAAATATACCAAAGTTTAAAGGGGGTCTATAATAGTGTCAGTCCTGGGGAGACCCAACCCCATTTTAAAGAAGGAGTGCTCCATTTCCATCCCCACTTTATTGGCGGGGGGGGGGGATGTTCTGTCCCCCCCCCACTTTCAGGAAGCGATTTTCACCCTTGGACCTGTAACTGTTTGTAGTTGGATCTTCTAAACAATACGCTAAGTTAATAGTTGATATGGAGACCAAATTAAATGTGTTAAATATAGAATTGATCAAAACTATTTCATTATACACCTTAGTTATGCGACTGAATTTTAACCATTAGGCCAGAAGGCTTTTTTCTTTCTCAACCAATCATTTTTTACTTGTGCCAAAGGCAGTGTTATTGTCATAGTATGTGGAGTCTGACAGAATAAATAATCTGGGATATATGCTCAATACTCAACTCTATGTATGTTTAATTAGATGCTTAAATGTTAGTCATAAGAATTTCAGACTGTATGTCGAGTTGTTGCATTGCCAGATTTGTTTATAAAATAATTGTTGCCAGGGCTGTCTTAAGAATATTTGAAGCCCCTGGGCAAAGCAATGTACAGGGGCACCTAATCCATCCCCTATATGAACATTAAATTTTATTTTTCAAATTGAATTTCGGGGCCCCTAAAATTATGGGACCCTCCCTGGGCATACTAACTGCCCAGTGTGCCCATGCGTTAGACAGCACTGGTTGTTGCCTTGTTCTGCTTGAAGTATACATTGTATTTTATCCTTTACTATGGCCTTCACTTGTCCAGAGAATTTTCAACATAAATTATTTCAGACAAAAATAATCATGACAATACAGTATGATTAAAATTTTGATATGGTTTTAACTTACAAAATCAATATTTAAACAATATTTTCTGCAGTGGATGTCACAAATGCTGAAATTAATCTAGTCCCAATATTTTTTTATTTTATTTTTATTAAATTAGGGAAAAGTTTTATCTATAAAAGTTTATTAATATGGAATTTTACCTATCTGCAAGCAGAATATCTCTGATCCTATATTATAGTTGATTAATCACTGAACAAATCAGAAGAATGCACAATTATTTTTGTGAGAGGTCATGACCCCTGAACTGTTTACTGAGATTTATAAATGTGACCTGCCACCACAAAATGAGTCTTAACTTGAATTTTGGTTGTTTTTAGCTATTGACATTGTTAAAAAGTTCAGATTCTGCTAGTCATTTTGATACTTGAATCAAGTTTCTGCTGCAAATAGTCTTAAAGTTATGGATGTTTGAATTTGAAAGGTACACTGGTGGCCATTTTGAGAAAATTATCCTATTTATAACACAGTTTTTCCAATACGTTTAAACATATTTAATATTTTAGAGCAAAATAAGTTAACTGTAACATAATACAAGGTTTGACCACTTTACATTTTCAAAAAGAATGAAACAACAAAGATAGTACGTCGGGCTAATTTTCGTCTGTAGCGCTGATAGCGGACTGCGAGTTGAGACTCATTTCATTGTGATAGGTCACAAATTGCACACATTATACTATGTTCATTGTGTGATTTGTTGTCTTTCTTCCTGTTTTATTTTTTTTAGTTAATACATTAACAAAATATGTGTGCCATACACCATCATAGTAAACAATGAATAGGCTTAGCAACAGCATTTTTGTACATGTACCTTCTAGTTCGTACTCAAAATAATAGAACATCTTCAACGTCTCCAAAGAATACATTTCCAACACAAAAGGCACAAGTAAAAATGCAGTTATAATCAAAATTGCTAGCTAGACTAGGTTTTGTGCTAACATATCCTGAACTCAAGGCTGATGAACTGATACCACACGAATTTACACAGAGAACATAAAAAAATATGATTTTTTTAATTTTAAATTATTATTATTTTGCTTTTCGCAGAATTATAAAAACTTTGCAAAGAAGTACCATGACTGATTATAACCTGTGTGTTTTAAATCGTAGATCACAAGTGAAATAGTGATGTACGATTGAAAACACACTCATTGTAATATAATCAGTATTCTGTGGGATCACATTATGTAATCTTTAAGTATGAATATAAGTAGACAGGTCTTTGAATTTCATGCAGTTTGGATTCATATTGTGTTTCAAAATAATTAAAAAACTATTTTTTAATCCTTTATTTGTTAATTATCCAGAAAAAAACAAAAGGCATTTACATTTAGATATTACGTTTACAAAATAGCAAAATATATTTGTGCTTTAACAAATTATTTCATGTACGTTACAGCTTTATTTTCAATAAAAACATTTATAAATTTATTTTGTTTCTTTTGTTTAGAGAAATTTCCAGAGAGGAACAAGTTTCCTTTAAATACATGCCTCCAGTCAGTTTCTGGGTCGCTGGATTAATTCCCATCAGCAGATCCATTTCAGCCAATTCTCATTCCAGATAGTGGTCAATAACTTGTCTAATAAAGGCTCTGGTATGTGATGTCCTGACTTTAGGAAAGCATACATAAAAGACCCTTTCAACTAATCAGGAAAAGTAGTTTCTGTGGGTGTCGCAGGTTTCTTCTGTCAACCATTTTCCATACATAATGAAGTTTAGATACTTAGCTGCTGAATAACTAATGGGAGTATTTTTTGGTTTGTTTTGTTATAAGACACCACTAGAGCACACTGATTTATTAATAGTTGGCTATTGGATGTCAAACATTTGGTTATTTTGGCCCATAGTCAAGTGTGAGCTAGCATCCAACAGGTTTTGAACCACTGTCATCAGCTTGAGAGTCCGACATTCTACTGATGGACCACAAAGGCACACTTCAACATGATGGGGTGTCATTAAATAAAAATTCCCTTCTTTTCCAGCCAGTGTGGTTTTATAAGAAAACAGTGGACAATAACACGTAAGTGGTTGGAATGATACTATTAGTTATTATTTTGTCATCTGTGAAAACTATCAAACACCTTCACCAGAAGGGTGAGATAACTCCTGTATGACAAGATGAAGAATTTGATTCTGCTCTGTTGTCAGTTCGGGCCACAAATCGGTCTGCAGACTTTGTAGTGACTCAACATCACAAGACTGACATGCCATCTGAAAATAATATAAACACTTTTAAAACATAACTAGACACATAGGTGGGGTGCGGGTCGATTTTTGCCCAAATTTAAGAGTTTTTTTAAAATGCTGGAATCTCGATAATGTATATTCATACTTACACTTAAGACTACTGTATATAGGTGCAACAGGTTAATAACCAGGACACAAATGTCCGTGCGTATATGCACTATTACTTGTGAGTACACTGATGCAACATTATATCTGGCCAGCTCATTTTGACCGAACACCACCTTACTTTTTGCCTAAATAAGAAACTTGTTCCAGCTTATACCACCACCTCCCTCAATCTTGTGTACTTATGACTGAACATTTATTCTCATTAATTTTTACCCAATGTTTGAAATATTCAAGAATTAAATTGTGGTATGTTTTATTTCCTCTCTTTCAGTTCTTTTGTCAACTTAAAATTCATTAACCAATAAAAAGTATATTTTGTTTTTCATCAGAAAAGTGTAAGTCAAAAGTCAAAGCATGTAACAACATGGTACATTTACTTTATAGATGAAGCCAACTGCCTTGGAAATAATAATAAAGAACTTTATTTTGACAACATAAAATATCACTGGAATATTTTGAATTTGAAAAGTGATAAAAATGTCTTACCACCACAGACTGAAGAAGCAGAAACAGGTTTTCTCCTAAATATTGCACTGAAAATAAAAGATACATTATAAGTACATGTATTGTATTTCACCATTATTGTCCTGAACAAAGTAATCAAAATGAATGATATAAACCAGCAAAATCTAAGGGGTCATACATTTTTTTCATCATCTTCACGAGCATACAAAATGTACTCTCTTTTTTTTTCTGTACCCCCTCCCTCCCCGCAAAAGCGTATAAACTGAAAAGGAAAAAACTGATGATTTCTGAAATAGTATTATCGTCATTTTTTATTATTTTGAAAAGCATGCATGTCCCTTTAACTCCCTTCACCCAAAGTATGTTTTGTACGTTCGTGAAAATGACTAAAAAAATGGATTACCTCTAAGAAATATTAATGACCCCAAAAAGCTAAGATAATAAAATAGCTTCAACAAAGTTCACCGCGTGATAATATTACTATTTTAGATGACTACAAGCAAAATTGTCCTGTCTTCTTTAGGATATAGCAAAAATGATTTAAATGATTTACCTGTTGAATTGTCTTCAGTAGTTTCCCAAGCGTAGGTTTCCAATGTCTGGGCATGCTCTGGTCGAATTCTCTGTGGTGTGGGCTGAAATAAATAGCACTAGGTAGCTTAATAAAGGGTTTCAAAATTAGTCATATATTATTGTTAAATTTATTTCGTCAACATTCCTAAATAAAGTGAATTTCACCAAACTTTAAGGATGTAGGTGTTTAAACTTTTCTATGGTCAAGATTGAAACTAAACTTGCTATACAAATATGTAAAATGTCTGTTACATTCCGATTGGTCCATTTGACCGTATTAACATACAGACCAAGGACATAGGCCAGATTTGATAAAAGGATTAATAATAATTGAAAAATAAAATTAAAAAATCATAATGGAAGGACCTTTCCAGTGGTGATGCCCACAATCAACTCCTTCATTGTATGCCTCCAAGATTCAAGTATAGGGCCTAGTTTTAATTTCACTCTTTGATTGGATGCCTCCCTGAAATGGATGCCCAGGACCTTCACACCCTCTGGGCCCCTTTTCTGCACGCCAATGGACCTTTCACACTAAATAACTCATAACGTAGTTGGGTTTATGGGGTTTGTTTTTTCTTGCAATATATAAACAGTAATCTGCAATGTGCTCTAGGGGCGTCGTTAAATAAAACAAACTTTACTTTAAACAGTAATCTGTTGCCCACATTATGAATAAACAAAATATATGCATTAAATAACAAATCTTTTTAGCATTTTTTTTTTTAAAAGAAGGAATATATAACCAATTTTATTCTCCAGGACACCTTTAGTTTAAAAATTATACAAGAAGACCAACCTGTAGCAACATGAGTAACAAGACTCTGGTAACCTCACACCTAGCCAAGATGTCACAATATGCTCCTAATGGTTTCCCTGTAGCTGACGAGCCTAAAATAACAAAATATAAAGAATACTTTTTTCTAGAATAGTGGAGATAAGTAACGTTTTAGGCACACTACATTAAATTATTTTAATTTAGCAGATTTTATGGCTGGGAAGAAGTTATTTTACCACTCATATTTTTCTTCTTAATTTTCTAAAACAACAGAAAATTACTTGTAGGTTCCAAGTAAAGACATGAAATTATATTTAATTCAAACAGTCCTTAATGTGCAGTATAGCGGTAAGCACAAGTAGACAAAATATGCTCCTCTGTCCCCTACCATTCCAACCAGTGGTGGATCCTGAAAATCCATTTAGTGGATCCTGAAAATCCATTTAGTGGATCCTGAAAATCCATTTAGTGGGCCTCTAAATAAATTTTTTAAAAATAATAATAATAAGACCAATTTTTTTAATGTTTTTTAAATTGCAATATTTAGGGGGCCCTGGCCCCCCTAGATCTGCCACTACCAACAATCACATATTAACCTGAACCGTTAACATAAACAATGTGCCCCAACCTGTCTGGATCCACCCTTGCTTATTAAATAAACCCAATATCCATTCTAATAAAGAAATAATATACAAACCTCCTCTTTCCTGAGCTAAATAGGCCATTTCTGTTAACACGGTCAGCGCACCCTCATAGTCTTCTGTAACCATACAAATTACAGTAATAAAAAACAAGACAATCACAAACATTTTACCAATAATTTATGTTCAAACTAATTATAACTCTGCTCAGTTCATATAATTATGTACATCACATCATATACAATTTCTTATTATTACAGTGCGTATTTTTCACCAGGAATACGAGAATGTAATTATGATATTACCAAATGAGTGTTTATTATATAGTTTGTCAAAAAACTGTGCATGAAACAATGTGGAACAGAGTAGCAATTAAACATCAAACTTTTGGTAATGTTCAAAGATACAAACCAATCTTAGACTGTAAAATCAAGCTTTTAGATTAGATAGAGTAAATAAAAGACATAACTGATATATCTTAAATTAACTAGTAAAAACAATTAAATAATAAAAAGTAAAATACATAATGCAGACCTGTTTAGCTCATAAGATGAAAAATAGTAAAATCACAGAATTTTTTTTGTAAAATCAACAAAAAAAGAGAGTGAATTTCTGCTTCTCAGACATTGTCTTCCTGCCTGAAATTCCATCAACCAGCAATATTCTCATCTGCGAAGTGTTAAGACAGAAAACTATTGCACCCTCCACCCCTCAACAAAAATCATAATTTTGACCATACTGGTGTACAATTGTACAAAGTACCTGAATATCATATATTTTAGTATCTTTACACCAAAATCATAAGATTTTACATGTCTGATAATGTATAACAAATGCTTTGTAATAATATGACATAAAATTATCACTAACTTTTTTCAATTTTACACTGAGCAACAACTCCAAGTGCCTCCAGACAGTCAAGGGGGCTTTGGGACTGCAACTCGGCTGCTCGCTGAAAATGTCCAATAGCTTCGCCAGATTTATTCAAACTCTAAAATAACAAAACAAATGTTTTATTTCATAATAAATTCAAGTTTTTTTGATCTTTCAAATATTAGTACCAATTCTTATTTTTATTTACTGAACTTAGAATTATCTACAAATAACGGTTTGTTTACAAAGTGTGTTATTTCTCTTAGATGTGATATCACACGCTAATGCAATGCATGAGAACCTATGTTTAAATAACAAAAACAAGCTTTGTAAATTTGTATCAATGTGTCTGCAGTAGTACTGGAGGAAATGTAAAGTTTGTTTTATTTAACGACGCCTCTAGACCACATTGATTTTATCTTATTATCGGATAGTGGACGTCATCATATGGTCATTCTGACTTTTCTTTAGAAGAAATCTGCTGCCAACACATAGGCTACTCTTTCTGATAAGCAGCAAGTGGTCTTTCATATGCACCTTCCCACAGACAGGACAGCACATACCACAGTCTTTGATGAACCATTTGTGGACCACTGGTTGGAACAGAAAAAGGCACAGACTGCAAATGGGTCTACTAAGAAGGATAGTGTTGGAGGAAAGATGGTTATCAATCATCTGTTATCTAACAAGGGAATCCATTGATGTTACTGCAATGTTAATGCATAATGCAGTGGTTTTGCTGTCAAGACTTATGGCTGGTTGGTACTGGGATCAAATCTCTGCCGAGGCATGTGATTTTTAATCTCGATACTGAATCCAACCTGGAGTGAGTGTTCTGTAAGGCTCAATGGGTAGGTGTGTGCCACTTGCACTGACCACCACTGGTTTATCAAAGGCTTTGGTATGTATTGTTCTGTCTGTGGGAAAGCATATATAAAAGATCCTGTGCTGTTAATTGGAAAAAGTTGCCTATATGGTGGTAGGTTTCCTCTAAAGACCATGAGTTCCAAAACTATACCTGATAATTAATAGCTGCTGAATAAACAATGTGCTTGGGTGTCATTAAACAAAACGTCCTTTCCTTTGTATGATATTCAATAATATTTAATTTATAAATTAAAATGCAAAACTATGATGCTTGACTTTTAGTGATGTGTATTGTTTGCATTTAAAATCAAAGAGATCCTATATCAGAATTCTGTAAATGTAAGATTTATAAACCATATAATTTCGATATTTATCTTTAAAGTTGTCTTTTTTTATTTTTTAAGAATAAAGGTACAGAAGGTCAAAAGTGTTACAATGTAATTGAATACGTGTATTTTTGTATCTATAATCAAGCCATATAAAATATTCATAAATAAATAGCTGATGTAGGATCAGGCTATAAAAAAGGTCAATAAAATGTGTGTACACAGAGGACAAGACTGAGTTTGTATATTGATTGATACAAAGTAAATAGGAACTGAAAAAAATCCAATAATCCTTTAATCAGATATCATTATGTTTTTAGATTACAAGTCTTAGATTAAATGGGATAAACAAAATTCAAGATACGGTTACTGATGCTGATACTGTACACATGTATGTTTGGATATTCTTTGACTAGGAAACAGAATAATTTTCTGTGTTAGTAGTTATTCGTGAAATATTTGAGAAAATGAATGTGAAGTTATATTGAGTAAACAGTTAAGCGTCACTACCTTCAGAGCATATCCCAACTCAAGACTCAAACTTGCAGCTAATGCTACCTGCTTGTTCTCGATGTGAACCTACAAAATGTAAGTACATGTATATATTATGTTAATAATCCATGTTAATAACCAGTTTTATCCAGTTTCTATAAATGTAGTTATTAATATTGTAGTAAAATGTGTAACAATAAAACATGCACAGTAAAGTTTTACTGTTATTTTCAGTTCATTAAAGCAATAAAAAACAAATTCAAAGTAGAACCCACATGTACATGGTGTCAATGTGGACAAATTAAATATACAAAAAATGTCCAGTAAATTAACTTAATTTGCTCTTTGTATTGTTAGGTTGTGTTAATAAATAAACAGATGTGTTGGATTATAAAGTATATTTAACTTACACATTATATTTTCCAACATAGGTATAACATACATGTGAAATATCCTAAATTACACTAACTTTTAATACATATACATGCATATAGTATACAGTAAGGAAGTGTAGAGAAAATATTTTGAATCAAAAGAAATTAAACGGTTTTGTTTAGGGTGCAGGAGGAGAGGGGTAAAATTTCTGATACGGATATTTTGTTTTTTCAACCAAAAGAAACTTCAAGGGAACAAAAATAATTTCAAGACATAAGCTGTTTTTTTACTTTAATAATACACTATTGATAATAAAAAACAACAAAAGCCACAATCCTTTTTATTATTTTTCTTTCCTTTTTTGGACAAGTATAAAGGACATATAAATGACTATTTCTATGATAGAGAAGATGGATTTCACTGTATGGTGAGATGCCTCTCAAAAGTTCAACTTTGAATTTTTTAACTTAAAAAACCAGCTAAGCCAAAAATGAAGTGATAGGGAGTGGTTAGTTCTGGGGGGAAATGAAACAATTGTATGTCTTAGGCTTCAAACTACTTTCACTATGCATGCTAAAACATACCCGAATTGCATGGCTGTAGCAGTTAATGGATGCTGTGAGATGCTCCTCAAATCCTGGACACTTAATGGCTCCATCTCCTAACTCGGCCTCCATGAAGCAGCGAGCAGCGTCAGTGAGAGCCTGTGCTTCTCCAGGTCCGTTAGCTAGTGTGTGCTCACACCTGACATCAAGAAACACAGGAATAAACAGCTAACCAGCACATGCATGAGAAGTTCACATTGTTTAAGATAGCAAGTTTAACTTTAATTTACTAAATATGACTTAATGTCTAAGGCTCTAATTTTGGAAAACTTTGCATTTTTTTCTCAAATAAATTAAGAATATTTAGTTTCTCTTCTAGCTCAAATGGTAGCGTGTCTGCCTGTGAACCGGTCAGTGGTTGGATCGATTCTTTTCAGTGGACCCATTTGCAGTTTGAGCTACTTTCCATTCCAACCAGTGGTCCACAACTGGTTTATGTGCTGTCCTGTCTGTGGGACGGTGCATATAAAATATCCCTTGCTGCTTATCAGAAGGAGTAGCCTATGTGGCAGCAGTGGGTTTCCTCTAAAGACATAATACAGAAAGACCATATGTATGACATCCAATAGCTGATGATCAGATAAATGTGCTCTAGAGGCGTCGTTAAATAAAACAAACTTATATTTTTAGTTTTTTAGTTTCTCTTCAAAAAACAATAAGTTATATGAATAATAAAAACCTGCTTTAAAAAAAAAAAAATTCTCAAATTAATTGATGTACATGTATTTTTATATCTGTAGTGGTGTGCCGTGTGGTGTGTCTGTGCATGCATATGTTTGTGTGTGATAAGAGATTTATAAACTGAGTACTCTTTAGTACATTACATTTACATTGTCAATTTGTACTCTAAAATTGAGGGAAATTGACATAGATTTTGGGGAATGGTGCTGAAGATCAGTGTCTAACCAGATCCATGTAATAAAACCATGACAGATTTTTTAATTGAGGAGATTTCACTGTCGACAGGTACATGTATAATAATTATTGCAATATTTTTTTTTAAATCACTACATGTATTTGTTACCTACCGTGCCTGAGCGAGACAACAGAAGCCAGCATACTGTGGACATTCTTGCTGACGCAAAGACTTTGCTAAACTTGCTGAAAAATAAAATATAATATTTAATAAAATCAAAATTTGAACCTCCTTTATGTATGTGTCATTCTACACAAATGTATAAACAGCCACTTAAAATATGTCATTTCAACCCCCTTTTCTCAATTTTTTTTTGTTTTTTTACCTTTTAAAGAGAGAAAGGACATGAAAATTAATCTTTTTTTCACCATTTCTATTCACTCATCACTTTTGGACACATCAACCCTTTTCAGAAATCCTCATTTGGACACCCCCTTTCAGAAATCCTACACCTGTTCTTGAAAGCCACCTCATAATAAGGACCATTTAAAAAAAATCTTTTGTAAGTTTATTTAGTGCTCCTCAAAGACAAAAGAAACATTTTAGCCATACATATATGACAGAAAGGGTTTTAATTTTAAGTACAATTTACAATTAGGCACTAATATGATAAAATATTTATGAGGGGGCCTAGTGAATATTGATTAAATCTTAACTTATAATCAAATTATAATAAATATTTACAGCCAATTTAGAAATTATTAGACAAAAAGTTTTTATTATGTTTAAGAACGAAGCCATTATTTTAGTAAAATCTTACCAAACTGTTCACTGCCTTCTGATACATTTGGTTTCTTCAGAAAGCGCCTAAACAGACAAGAGTCAACAGTAATTTATAAAACACAAATTTATAATATAAACATAATGTCATGTGCATAATTTTAAACTATAGTAGATTAGTTTTAGTGTAGTTGTTGTGTAAGATGTCAATATCTGAAACAATGTGAGGTCCAAAGATATTCTATTTGATTAGCAGCCCAGGGACATTCTGCTTATTGATTGCAACCAATCAATAATCAATTAGCCGTATGTCACCGGACTATCTGATCAATTAGTAGCAATGCTAAAAATGTAAAATGATAAGCATTATCCCATTACCAGTCACGTAAATCATAAAGCCACTATCTAGAAAGTAATACAGACACTAATCCTAACCTTGACCTTGACATAAACCCCTGTATTATAAACCTCTTAGTCTACCTTTATTGAATTTTTCTAACAATAAACCGGTCCTACTAATGAGTGCCCTGGGATAAATATGAGTGTGTTACCTGCTTCTTGTACTTATCCTCTTATCAGGTACCCTCTCATACAAAATGCCAAAAAAAATAAACCATTTATTTAGATCTAAAAATGTGTTTGACAACATTGTATCAGGACCTTAGAATCTCAGGCGTTCTGCTGGAGTTATCTCCCTTCTTCCACTCTGCAGAATGCATGACATTCTAACTCTAAGTCTAAGGTCCTGATACAATGTTGTCAAATGCACATTTTTAGACTGAAATACTTTTGTTTGGGGGGGGGGGGGGG
>JAULBS010130433.1:0-28407 GCA_032355785.1 Symmetromphalus regularis
CACTCTGGGTTGGAGCCGATACTGAGATTAAAAATCCCATGCCTCGACTGAGATTTGATCTCAGTACCTACCAGCCCCGAGTCCGATAGCTTAACCACTACGCGACGGAGGCCGGTGCGCGATTTAGTAGAAATACAACTGGGACTCGCACGAATCCAAATTTAAATGCGTAAATGGTAGTCAATTTAACTGACCTTACTTGTCGGAATTTCAATCGATATTTTCATGTTTAATTTAAACTTAAACGCAGATCACGACTACCAGTCTAAATGCAGATCTCTACTACCAACCTACACAAAACAGTGCAGGCTGCGGGAATAGGAACATGTCAGAAAGAGTGAACATCCCCATACGCTATGCAAGGAAATCAAATTCGGTTACGTTTTATCTTCTTTAATTTGCTTGGATGAAGTTTGAAAAAGGCTCGATTGCAATCGTATTTTCCATTTTGATCCGGGTTGATCTTTGAGAATTTTAAATAGGTCTTTTGAAGAGTTGAAAACGTTTTATTAATGCTGGTTTCAAAGACTGTTTTGACAGTTCATGCAGTGGCGGATCTAGAGGGTGGCCTGGCCCCCCTAAATTTTGTGGTTTAAAAAAAAAAAAAATAATAATTTTAATGTTTTTTTTTTACTTTTAATGAATCTGAGGTTTCTTTAGCCCCTCTTCCTCGAATGGATTTTCCAGATCCACTACTTTCATGTATTATAACGCTTGTTGTATCTGTGAGTGTTTTAGGGCTATAAATATCGTTAGTTTAAATTTATTTTATACTGGAACAAATAGTTTCTTAAATGGATGACCCTTACCCCCATCACACATCGCTAGCTACGAAACTGTTATTTTATTTTTAAATCCTGTATTATTATTATCACCAAACCGTAACTAATTTCACATCTGTCACATGAAAGGTTTGTTTGTTTAATGACATTGGTTAATTATTAGTGGGACTCGAACCTTATACCTCTCAGCTTATAGTAATTGTTAGTACTGTACAACACGAGTACGTGACAAATACTGGTTATAGTGGGACACGAACCTTATACCTCCCAGCTTTTAGTTATTGTTAGTACTGTACAACACGAGTATGTGACAGATTCTGGTTGTTGTGGTATTCGAACCTAGTAACTCTCAGCTTATATTAATTGTTAGTACTGTACAACACGAGTGTGTGACAGATTCTGGTTATTGTGGGATTCGAACCTAGTAACTCTCAGCTTATAGTAATTGTTAGTACTGTACAGCACGAGTATGTGACAGATTCTGGTTATTGTGGGATTCGAACCTAGTAACTTTCAGCTTATAGTAATTGTTAGTACTGTACAACACGAGTATGTGACAGATCCTGGTTATAGTGGGATTCGAACCTAGTAACTCTCAGCTTATAGTAATTGTTAGTACTGTAAACACGAGCGCGTAATTGGTTGGTTGGCTTTATTAATTTTCGTGCTTATATCCTATTAAAGTTCAAGCATGCTGTCCTGGGCACACAACTCAGTTTTCTGTGCTGTCTGTCCAGGACATATCCTGGCTGTAGTGTGTCTCGAACCTAGTACCTCCTAGCTTACAGTAATTGTTAGCACTCTACAACACGAGTGCGTGACAGATCCTGGCTAGTTTCAATGGTATGACATTAAATATAATTGTTTTACTGATTATCACTTATCGACGTCAAGTGCTTTACGGAGAAAGCCGAACAGACAGCCAATCAGAACGTCACCTGAAATGAATGTCATCAACATGATTGAGTTTAACCAATACACGTCGTCTGCTACCAACAATTCATCTTGATGAGCGGAATTACATGACGTAGACTTGCTCGAGTACTTCTAGATACATAGCAGGGTTTCATCATCGTCATCATCATGATCACCATCATCATAACCATCATCATCATTATCATCATCATAATCATCATAACCACCACCACCACACCACCATCATCATCATCACCATCATCATCATCATAACCATCATCATCATCATCATAATCATAATCATCATCATAATAATCATCATCATCATAACCACCATCATCATCATCACCATCATCATCATCACCATCATCATCATCACCATCATCATAACACCATCATCATCATTATCATCATCATTATCATCATCATAATCATCATCATAACCATCATCATCATCATAACCACCATCATCATCATCACCATCATCATCATCATTATCATCATCATAATCATCATCATTATCATCATCATCATCATAACCACCATCATCATCATAACCACCATCATCATCATCATCATAACCACCATCATCATCATAATCATCAACATCATCACCATCATCATTATCATCATCATCATAACCACCATCATCATTATCATCATCATCATAACCACCATCATCATTATCATCATCATAACACCATCATCATTATCATCATCATCATAACCACCATCATCATTTTCATCATCATCATCATAACCACCATCATCATCATTATCGTCATCATCATCATCCCCATCATCATCCCCACCGCCTCCACCACAACAATCGTCATCATCACTATCATCATTATCATATCATCAAAATCATCACCGTCATCATCATCATCACCACCTTTTTTAACATCATCACTTCCGCCGCCACCATTCCATCATCATTATCATTATCATCATCATATTCTTCATTATCATCACTCTCATCATCATCACCATCAACATCATCATTACCACCATTTTCAACATCATCACCACCACCACAATCATCATCAACATCATCATAACCCTCACCACTACCACTACCACCACCATCAACATCATCATCACCATCACCATCTCTATCATATCCACCACAGCCATCATCATCATTGTCATCATCATCACCATCGTTATCATCACCAACATCACCATTACCATCAACATCACATAAATAACCATCACAGTTGTAACATATTGGATATAATACGGATGTCTGAGGCTTACGTATGTTAAATTAAGAATTTGTACCCATAGGAACCGTCTCTGCGCATTAAGTAGATTTGAAGCACGTTAAATCAAATTGCAGACAGCAGTGAACCTGATGCTGCATGTTAAATACATCATCAAATCAACAACAGCATCTTTAGTCTCGTCACTGACTCAGACTCGTTATCAGCGACGTCATTTGGTCTAGCAAGTACAACAACGAAAATATTACGTACTTCCGATTTCCGGTTTGTAGATTTGTTGTGTTAATCAGATGGAGTGATTTTGAAAGTAAAGAATTTTAAAGGAAGATGAAACGATTTTGATTAAAACATGTTTTAAGGAAAGGAAAAATATTCCATATAAAATATTGTATTAGATAAGTGTCTTTTAAATAAATATGACATAGTAGTCTAGACCATATTTTAAAAAAAACCTTATTTAAGGGTGGTTAGGGCATTTTTGGGTAAAAGTTGGTATCCAGTCTTATTAATCTATTTTGGGGGTGCTGATTACGAAAAAATAGGATACCAAGCTGAATTTTTAGTTTTTGAAACTCAAAATCGAAAAACAAAATGGCCACCAAAAATCGCTAGTTTTTCTGACTAAACATTTCACCTTGCAAAAGTATTTCCAAATTATTCCATCTGTCACCAAATTTGTACTTTAGGATGAACAAATTTAATAAAAATACATTTTAAAAATAAAATGGCCTCCAGGTAACTGAAAATATCAAGATGGCTGCCACAATCTATATATTTCAGAAATCAAATGACATTTGAGTTTATAATGAGCTGCTAAATCTTCCAGCCTGCTCCTGTCAACGGTGATTTGTTACCCCTCCCCAAAGTACACAAAATGTTTCTGGTTAATGCCACACCGGACTACAACTTCTTGTGTACTCTTTAACATATGTCAAAAATTAACACCTTGAATTCAAAGTTGCCATTTAAAAAAAATTATAGGTTGTGATAAATATTCATTTTAGTTTTAAAAAAGTGTTCACAATGGCAAACTGTATTTTTATTTTCTCTCAATAATTAGAAGTATATTTTTTTATGAAATTGAAAACAGAAAACCCAAGCCCACTGATTAGAAAATAGTTGGTTTCTAAGTAACTGTTGTAAAAATATATGTCAATTCATGGAAATTACCAGAAATATTTATTTAACATGCCCACAGTTTGAAGCAAGTTATCTAATTTATTTAATTGGAATTCCCAGTGATCCATTGAGTTTACTTATTTTTTAAGCAAACTGACAAAAAATAAAGACTTGTTTATTACATTTGTTTTTTTTAATTAATGCATGTGATTTATTGTTTAAAAAAAAGTTGTTGATTTTCAGATGTAGGTTACAACGTTTTGCTGCTTAATTTGTTTTGATGCTACTGTTGCAGTTCCAGCGATGTGTTGGTTTGAACTTTACAAAAATGACAGTCGATAATACTGATATAGTTACAAGAACAATCTGATGGTAAGAATGTACAAGATCTTTGCAAATTAAGTCTAAAATTAACTCTATATATCAACTATATATTACAGTCAAACCTGTCTATAGTGGTCACATGGGGATATTGACAAAATGACCACTATAATACAGGTGACCTTTATATGAAGGGTTTGATTATTCGACGAAATATTCAACATTAATTGTAAATAAAAAGACTTTAATTCCATGTTATGTTATGCTTGTTATTTTTGTTCCTGTTGTAATGTTACTATTGTTTATATTTATTGTTGATGAAATTATCTGAATAATGATATGATTTGAATAAAAAATACACATACATACATTTGTAAATAAAGATATTTAATAAACAAAATCCTGAAACCAATCCCAGCATAAATGGTTAATGTTTACATTTCCAGTTACACGATGTTGACGTTTTCTTGAACTGGTAATTTTTTTTTTAAATCTCACATTTAAAAAAAAATAATGTTCATTATTTGGGTACGACCATAACCCATTTCCTCGGCCACAGCCAAACAACGTTCCCCACCATCACAAACATTTATCGCTTTCATCTAATGATGATCGTTGACCACACTGAACAGGTGACCGCTATATCGAATTAAAATATATAGTAAAACGAACCGGGGCAGAATGAAAGTGACTGTTACGAGAACAACAAGAAACGATATATTATTATTTTGGAGCACTTTCACCATAGTTAATAGTATTGGTCGGGAAGTTTGAGGGCACCAAACAAACAAAATGTCAGAAGCAATCAAGTTAAAAGTATTAGACCTGTTGCTTCCGATGTTAATCTTTTAATTATATACAACTTGCTTGTGATTTCTTTTTAACCATTTCATAATCATTACACTACGACAGCAGATCTGGTTCATAAAACGTATTGGTCACGAATGAAGTCGATAAACACTTTTTAACAACTGAAGTTTTGAAGTTCAAATATGTCTTTAACAAATAAGTTCATTCCTCGAGCTGTCAATTTGTAAAAAAAATTCCATTTTGCTTTTTTTCCAGAAAGTGGTGAAAATAGTGAGGATCCAGAAACTATTTCTCCTGTATCTGTGTCAGCAGCTAGAACAGATCAGGATGATCACATGTCAACAGTACCTTTTCAGAAGCAGTCAAGTTCTAATGCAACATCTGTTCAGCATCTGGCAGTTATTTCATCAGACACATTAAATACTGCAAGTCCAAAGGAAAAAAGATATGGACCCTGGAGTATTGAAGAAAGGAACTGTTTGATGGTTCAAAAGCTGTCCATTCTTGCTTTTCATGTAAGGAATCTGACTGCACAAGTATAAATAACCACGGTCTTTGATACACAAGTTGTGGACCACTGATTGGAATGGAAAATAGCCCAAACTGAGGTCCACTGAGAAGGATCGATCCGACGACCGACCGATTCACAGGCAGACACGCTACCATTTGAGCTACGTCCCGCTCCCAGACGGAATGTACTGCTTAGTATGCAAGAAGCACCATATGAAACACCCCCAAAATCAGCGGGTCCAAGTGTTCGTTTTAAGATTGATGCTCTAAATATACATGTAAAGAGTAAGATACACTGTACTGCAGTTGAAAGTGAAATGTTGCAACAAGTCTCTGTTTTTTTCACCATGAAGTAACCAAAAAAGCACAAGTAGAAACAGGGGTGTTGGAGAATATGTTTTCATCAGCTTACTTTCTCATGAAAGAGTTCATTGCAAATAGAAAACGGATTTGATTGATTTATTTATTTAACGACCCCCAGCACAAAAGTAACATCGGCTATTGGGGGTCACACTATGGATAATTCAAACATTTATACAAATAGAAAACGGATTCCATTGCTCAACTTTACTGAAAAAAATATTTGAAGTACATACTTTGAAATATTTCATGCACAGATCAGGTAAATGCCAGTCAGAAATATTTCTCACATTAGGAGAAACAATGAAAGAGGAAATGCTTAGAAGAGCCAGGAAATCAAATACGTATGGTATTCTCACAGATATATCAGTACAAGAAAATTAAGTCACCTTTATACAGTTCTACAGTTCATCGGCTGGCCTTATGCACAGATTTAAATGAGTCGATCAGCTATGTGAAAACCGTTGAAATCTTGCTTCGCCAACTCTGGCAACTGTTTGAGAATTCTCAAAAAAAAAAGAAAAAAAAAAAGAAACCTATCAAAAAGTTCAAAAAGCAATTAAATCGATGACTTTGGGTGACAAAGCAAGCAAGATAATTGGGAAAAGACTGAAAAAGGCCTGCCGTATAAGATGGCTTAGTCTAGAGGCTTCTGTCCGTGCTGTTTATGAGGAATTTGAGACAATCCTTCAGACTCTAAACACTCTAGAAAAAGATAATTATGACCCTGCTGCTTGTGGTCTACTAAAAAAGATAACTTTTTGGGAACTATTTACATTTTGAAGGATACACTGCCCATTCTAGCAGACCTGTCTCGTCATTTTCAAGCTGATTCCTTGAATTTTTCAACAATATTCCCCATCTGTGAACATGGCAAAGGATTGACTGTACAGACCTGGGTAACCGCAAAAAATCGCAACGTCTTCATAATCCTCCAAAAGCAGTCAATACCAATCCAAGAATGCCATTACGAAATAACCCACAAACTGTAGAAGTAGATGACATTGGCATTCAAACAGATCAAGTCCTGAGCTGCAGCAGGATATAAATGAAACTATTAGCTGAAGTAAAGTTTGTTTTATTTAATGACGCCTCTAGAGCACATTGATTTTTATTTGATCATCGGCTATTGGATGTCATACATATGGTCACTCTGACATATGTCTTTAGAGAAAACCCACTGCCGCCACATAGGCTACTTCTTCTGATAAGCAGCAAGGGATATTTTATATGCACCATCCCACACAGGATAGCACATACCACGGCCTTCGATAAACCAGAACAGTAAATACCCAAACTGCAAATGGGTCCGACAACCAACTGGTTCACAGGTAGACACGCTGCCGTTTGAGCTAGATCCCGCTCCCTAATTTTCTTTTATGGCTTACGGCATTTATCAGTAATTTCTTTTATAAGATCAGAAAGGGATCTTTTATATGCACCATCCCACAGACAGGACAGCACATACCATTGCCTTTTATAAACCAGTTGTGGACCACTGGTTGGAATGGAAAATAGTCCAACCTGTATATGGGTCCATTGAGAAGGATCGATCCGACGACCAAACGGTTCACAGGCAGACACGCTACCGTTTGAGCAAGATCCCGCTCCCCTATTAGTTGAAGTAAGGCAGGCGATAAAGATTATGCATCTTGAGTTAGAAGATTATAATTCTCAAGACAGTTCATCTGATCATCATAGTGGTGCTGATGACTTTTGAGAATGAGTAGAGGAATAAGAATAGAGTAATATTATGAGAATGGACTACGAACACATAACTGTTTATTAATTTTCAATCAATGTATAATTATGACTTTATAATAGTCAGAAATTTCTAACTGAAAATTATATACAGCTTGGTTTTCATTTCTCTTGTTAACTTTTAGACAAAACCATGTACCCTGAGAACCAGACAAGTCAAAAATAGATGAAAATAAAGAATCACTTTCAACCTCAAAGGTGAAAAGAACAAAAACAACACTCAAAACAAAAGCTTAACCAATAAGACCCCACTGACACAATCAACAAATCAGGGATGGAATTAAGAAATGAATTAATTTAACATTATTAACAGTAAAGCTGATACAATGACTCAGCTACAATGTAACTTGAAAACATGAACAAAGCATTTTAGATATTCAAACTAGGTACAAGATTTATGAATTAGTCTATCAATGGTCAGTCTGGATGGCTGTATAACAGTACATACATTGTCAAGTAAATTTATTTCTGTGTACTTTTAAAATTTAGAAATTTTGTACTTCTGTTAAGGTTTTTACTTTTTCTATAGAACATTTTAGATGTTGCTGAAAGTCATTCATAGTCATGATAGTCAGTAAAATCATACTGCAATCAGGCCCTAAGGTTATAAAACTTTTTGAGCTGAGTTTCCAGCTCAGACTCAAGGATTGACCAATATCAAAACTGAACATTTTGTAACAAGTATATTTGAGCTTTAAGACTCAGCTCAGAAAGTTTTATAACCTTGAGACCTGGACTAGAATAACAAGATATTGCAAAAGGAAGCACACAAAATTGTCCTTTTCAACCATTAATTTATATGTTCAGAATGCACAAGAGTGCAGGATTTTAATTATAATTTTAAAAAAAATCCTAGGAGATCAATCTCCCCCAGACAACCAACATAGCATGCCTTAGGCCTGTTAAAATTCTATTTTGACCTTCTAAAAATAAATAAAGGGAAAACCTTTAGGTATACAAGACTTGTAGGATGATCTCTGTGGCGAATCTAGAACAAAATAAGGCAGTGGCTGGATTGGGATAGTGACAAATTTGTAATTCATTGAATATGTTTGGAATGAACATGAAAAAAGGCCAGGAAAAGCAGTGGTTATCTACCCTGTTCACCCCCTGGATCCTGTGTTCAGTATATTTTGGATTAGTGTGTGTTTACCTACCATGATTATAATGATATTTCAGCCTCTTATTGGGCTTCTGTATCATGTATGTGTCTAAATGCAAAACAATAATTTTCATAATGTTGAAATTTTGGTTGGTAGGGGGTCACTTTGAAAGGCTATAATATCAACAAGCCACATGATATTGATTGCCGTCATGCTGATATGATCTCCAGAGATACATAGCTTTCAGAAAATTATAGTGAGCATTTGACACACACACTCATACCTCCCCCTTCCTCAAGTGATAGTAAAAACCCTCTTGCCTCATACACTAATACATCTACCTTTTTGTTCCTCACTTATTATATTTGATAATACAATTTTTATTCTTTGAGCAATTACAGCTGATGCTAATTTATATATGAATCATTTAAAAAAGAAATAGGTTGCCAGTTGTTTTAGACTATTTTTTAGGCTTATTTGATTTGGGAATACAAGTAATAAGGCCCTGTTTTTGAGTAATTGAAAGCATTCCATTGTAATACATGTATGCATAATTTAAAGAATTAATTAAATATGTATTTAAATCTCTCCAGAAAACCTTTACAAATTCAACAGTAAATCCATCTGGCCCTGGACATTTTTCATTGTTCACATGTTTTTAAAGCTGTAGTACTTCACAATAATTTAACTCGCCTTCAATCCTTCTTGAATTTGCTTTATCCCATTTTGGAGACTCACATTTTATAAACATGCATCCATGTGATTATTTTCAGAATGTCACATTGCTCTACTGTTCTCCATTTAGAAATAGCAGAGGACTGAACCATTGTTTGGAACCAGTGAAACTGCTACATAGAGACCGTGAAACTATCTCTTGTGAACCCAACACTCTTTTTCACTTTAGAAATAGCAGAGAAGCAATCCATTGTTTGTCAGAAAACCATTCCTGTTCATATTTCAAATGACATCAGGAACATGTATGCAGATTTAAAAATGTTGTGGCATCAACAACATCACTAGAAGGCAAGTGCAGAGACCCCGAATACTTTTCATTTTCAGGCGAGTGTTGGAAAATTGCAACGAATCACTCGTCTGCAGTGAAAAGAATGGAATTTATTTCAAATATGATTTACAAGAATGACCTCTCGCATTATGTTTTTGCAATGTACGTTTCTCTGCAAAACATTTGTACACAGTTCACATTTGAAAGGTTTCTCACTAGTATGAATTGTGCTGACTTGGGTTTCCAGGTTAATTAATTGTGAGCAACATTTGAAGCACACCTCACATTGACACCTCACATTTGTACGGTTTCTGACAAGTGTGAATGCCTTTATGGGTAATCAAGTTACACTTCTGTGAAAAACACTTTCTGCATACATCACATTTGAAAGGTTTCTCGCCTGTGTGAATTTTAAAGTGACTCTTCAAGACGCTCTTCTCAGAAAAACACTTTCTGCACACCTCACATTTGAAAGGTTTCTCACCAGTGTGAATTTTAAAGTGACTCTTCAAGTCGCTCTTCTCAGAAAAACACTTTCTGCACACCTCACATTTGAAAGGTTTCTCACCTGTATGTATTCTCATATGACGTGTTAGATGCTGTCTGTTTGAAAAACATTTTGCACACACCTCACATTTGAAAGGTTTCTCACCTGTATGAATTCTCATATGCTCTGTTAAGTAATGTCTCCATGAAAAGCATTTTTCACACACCTCACATTTGAAAGGTTTCTCGCCAGTATGAATTCTCATATGATTATGCAGAATAGCATATTGTGTAAAACATTTTGCACACACCTCACATTTGAAAGGTTTCTCACCAGTATGCATTCTCATATGACTCTGCAGAGTAGCATATTGTGTAAAACATTTTGCACACACCTCACATTTGAAAGGTTTCTCACCAGTATGAATTCTCATGTGACTCTGTAGAATAGCATATCGTGTAAAACATTTTGCACACACCTCACATTTGAAAGGTTTCTCACCTGTATGAATTCTCATATGCATTGTTAGGTTGTGTTTGATGGAAAAACATTTTGTACATACCTCACATTTGAAAGGTTTCTCACCTGTGTGAATTCTCATATGAATCTGCAGACCACTACTTTGTATAAAACATTTTTCACACACCTCACATTTGAAAGGTTTCTCTCCTGTGTGAATTATCATATGGATTTGCAAATAACAGTTTTGTGAAAAACATTTTCCACACTCCTCGCATTTGTAAGGTTTCTCACAGTTATGCATTCTCATATGCTCTGTTAAGTTATGTCTCCTTGTAAAACATTTTTCACACACCTCACATTTGAAAGGTTTCTCGCCAGTATGAATTCTTATATGATACTGCAGATCACTACTTCGTACAAAACATTTTTCACACTCCTCACATTTGAAAGGTTTCTCACCAGTATGAGTTCTTATATGATACTGCAGATCAGTACATTGTGTAAAACATTTTGCACACACCTCACATTTGAAAGGTTTCTCACCTGTATGCATTCTCACATGCCTCTGCAGCTGACCACGTTGTATAAAACATTTTGCACACACCTCACATTTGAAAGGTTTCTCACCTGTATGCATTCTCACATGGCTCTGCAGCTGACCACGTTGTATAAAACATTTTGCACACACCTCACATTTGAAAGGTTTCTCACCTGTATGTATTTTTATATGCGTCTGCAGACCAGCACTTTGTGTAAAACATTTTGCACACACCTCACATTTGAAAGGTTTCTCACCTGTATGCATTCTCACATGCCTCTGCAGCCGACCACGTTGTATAAAACATTTTGCACACAGCTCACATTTGAAAGGTTTCTCACCTGTATGCATTCTCACATGCCTCTGCAGCTGACCACGTTGTAGAAAACATTTTGCACACAGCTCACATTTGAAAGGATTCAATGTAGGTATATTCATTTGTCGATGCATTTTACCTTTGGATACATATAGCTGTTATGTACTTATATATGTTGATACTTGTATATGTTGATACTTGTAAGTCTCTATCCAACTGTATTTTTACCTGAAAGTAATTTTTAAAAAAGCAATGGTTATGTAGATATTTGTAAATGAAGACAAAACTATTGTGGAGAAAAGCCCTGAGGATAACAAACCCTAAATGAAGGTCCAAAGGATGATTAGGCATCAAAGTTAACATTTTCGCCTAGGCATACTGGGAAGCTGAAGTAAAATAAAAACAAGCATTAAGTTATGGTACTTTTCCATCATCACTTAGAGTGTTACGTGTATCACTTGGTGTTTCTTCCATTCCAGCCAGTGGTCCACAACTGGTTCGTCAGAGGCCGTCGTATGTGCTGTCCTGTCTATGGGACTGTGCATATAAAAGACCCATTGCTGCTTATCGGAAAGAGTAGCCTATGTGGTTGCAGCGGGTTTCCTCTAAATACATATGTCAGAATGACCATATGATTGATGTCCAATAACCGATGATAAAATATAAATGTGTTCTAGAGGTGTGGTTAAATAAAACAAACTTTACTTTCTATATTACACTGTAGGTCTGTTGGTTTTTGATGTTCTGTTTCTCATGTTATTGGCTATACTGAAATTTTGATTAAGGCTAGAGTAAATAAGCCACAAGTGCAAACTTAGTGAATGAATAGTGACTTTTTGAACAATTTTGCAAGCACCAACTTGTTTTAAGTTAACCATTTATACGTTTCAACCGTAAGAAGTTATTGTTTTGGAAAACACATAGGAGGATGGGCTGCATATGGAATATATTGAATTTAAAAAATTGGAACCATCACCGTATGATTTAAAACAATTTACTTAATCTACATTTAAAGCCAAAAAAAATATTTTCATTTGTTATGATGATTTATTTTATGTTTTGCAGCGAGGTGTCAGTATTAAGGCAACTCCGATCACTGTGGTTATGCAAGATACAAAGAATAAATCATTCCTTATGAATGTCTTTGATTCACCTGGTAAGAATATATATAAATATATAGCTTGAATCATTTTATTTGTTTATAATACTTCAAAGAAATAAAGTACTTTATTAACACTTTCACGTGCTTAAGAATTAATCTGCAGTCAGACCTGTTTTATAAGGACCCAATAGGTTTAACATGCCTATTGTGAGCAATTCACTTTTATACACATGAAGAGACATATTTAATGTCACTTATAAAATGTGGCCTTTATAAAACATGACTTTTATTGCAGGTTTAACTGTAGTTTATAAATTTAATTTAAATAATTATTAAATTCTGTGAAATGATACAAAAATATTCTTATGCTTTTAGGTCATGTGAACTTTTCTGACGAAGTGACGGCAGCGATGAGGTTGTGTGATGGAGCTTGTGTATTTGTAGATGCTGCTGAAGGGGTGAGTACCAGATAATGAATTTTAATCAATGTTTGTGGAAGTTTATGCAAAAGACCATTATGTTGTTTGAGTAAAAATAAATCATTGCCAACTATGGCATGAAATATGAATATTTATTGACACAACCCATATTTTTAACAGAATTCCTCTGCATACACCAGGTTTATTATATAAAATTTTTGAACACTTAATAATTTTGATTTTGTAGGTAATGCTAAACACAGAACGTTTGATAAAACATGCACTCCAGGAACGACTGCCAGTTACGATCTGCATCAACAAAATCGACAGACTCATCCTGGAATTGAAGCTACCTCCCACTGATGCGTACTACAAACTTCGACACATTCTTGATGAAGTTAATAACATCATCAGGTGAACAATCTGAGCCTGCAGCTCTGTACAAATAATGATTTAATTTCAATATTGCTGCTTCAGAATCAAAAGTGAGTAAGTCTGGGTTTGGCACTTACTGGAATTGCTGAATGCCCCCAAGTGAGCTGCATCAGATGCACAAAGGGTGTTATTAGGTTTCTGAAGCTATCCCACATTTATCTTGAAATTTAAAGATATTCTATATAAAACCTTTTTGGCCCTTTTATCCATTAACTGTTATCCCAACTTACACCCTGTTGGTTCTGAAGATATGTTTGATTTAATAATATAAAATATTTATGTTTGTTGACTTGCCTTGATAAAAATCACTATAATGTCAAATATATGTGCTCTTTTTTAGCATTCCAACTTTTTCATTTAGGTATGACAGATGTTTTTTTTTTGTTGAATTTTTGTTTTGAATTAAGACCTTGTCAGCACATGTTGTTTTTGCTCTTTATTTGTAATGTATTTTCTTTCAGTATTTATTCTGAAGATGAGGAAAACATGGTTTCTCCATTGTTGGGCAATGTATGTTTTGCTAGTTCCTTCTACAGATTTTGTTTCACACTTCGCTCATTCACACAGATTTATTCTGACACTTATGGTAAGATATTTTTTGTTAGGATGTGTTCATAAAGTCATTCTGGTTACATCTTGGTTATAATAAGGATTGTACAAAAATGATCGCATGCATGGGGTAGGAGGACATTTGAACAGATCTCACAACTCATTATTATTTTATAATAATAAAAAATTTAAAATTATAATTTAAATTGACATTTTAATAGATTGTAAATGAATTTCTGCTGGTACGCATGTATTAAAAATAAACCTTGCCTCTTACTATAAGATGATAATTTCTCATTTTAGCCCTTACTGAAAATACAAATAAATCATTAAATAAACATTAATTTAATATAAACTTGTGTATTTATTTTGAATTTATAATGCTTTTATTTTGTGTTTTTGTATAATCATTTATTTATATTTACTGGTGAACTGCAAAGATCAAACTGAATAAGGAAATTAATTACTTTAAATCAGAAATTAGTGAGTCATAATAAATGTACATTAATGTGTCTTACATTTTTAAAATCAGTACAGTTTTGTGGGTAAAATTATAATACATCAGGTATTGTTTGTTTTTTGTGGTTATTACATGTTGCATATTCATTTCTAGCTTGAATTAATTTCACTTTCATTTAATGATTTATTGTATATTGATGAGAAATATATGATATATGTTTAACTCTAGAATGGTGTTTTACAGGTGGAATCAATGAAAAAGAGTTTGCTAGAAGACTCTGGGGAGATATGTACTTCAATAATAAGACGTGAGTTATCATTATTTCTATGGATGTGTAAATGTTTTTTCTCAAGTATCAAGAAAATCTAACATTTGTATTAGCTTAAGCAAGCTCCAAGAATTTATTTTTATGGGATATTAAACAAGTTTCCATTTCGTATCATGTTTATGTCCCGAGTGAAATAATTTTCAGTCATCACGAGATTTAGCAAGAGACAATGAAAATTATTTCACAAAGGACATAAACTTTATGCGAAATGGAAGCGAGTTTAATATAGTATTTATTACCCATTGTCAGTTTTAAGTTAAATTTGAAAAAAAACAACAACTATGCTATGCTAAAAAAATATGGCGTCAAAAGTGTTATGTATCAGTATGACGTAGTACTAAGAGATAACACTTTGTTGTATACCAAGATATTTTGAGCCATATGGGTAATAATCTAAATTATTAGACTGTTAAAGTTGGAGAGGCAAGGCTCACTTTTTCTGTAGTTTAAGAAGAATTTTAATTTTCTTTTGTAGGCGAAAGTTCACAAAGAAACCACCACACAGTTCATCACAAAGAAGTTTTGTTGAATTTATCCTTGAACCTATTTACAAGATCTTTGCACAGGTGGGTGTACTCTGATCTACAGTCTTATTATTCTATGTGGTTATTGGTGCTGTTTTACTTTTTATCATCATATTCTATAAATACTCCATCCCAGTTTAAAAAAAAGTCTAGCTTTCATTCACCAGACTTCTGTGGTGAGGTTATATTTGACCATGTGTATGAAAAAAAACATTGTTTCTAATAAAAAAAGAATAGCCTATGTGTCAGAAGCTGGATTCTTCTGAACATCAGGTGTCCCAGGTGTCCCACATTCCATAGATATACATTGCACATAATTAGTTAGTTTTTAAAACAAACATTCTTTTATTATATGAAATTTGTTAATAGACACACTAAATTTAAAGAAAATAATTTTTACATTGTTTCAAATGTTTTCAGATTGTAGGTGATGTGGACGAGTGTCTGCCACGGGTTTGTGATGAACTTGGGATACACCTGACAAAAGAAGAACAGAAGCTAAACATCAAACCATTAATGAGGCTGATTGGCAGAAGATTTTTTGGAGATTTTACTGGTAAACATGAATTAAATCTTGAATTAGTTTTTTTCTCACCTCAGTCAAATTTACTAAAGATAAGATACTATTTAATTTTAAGAGGTTTGAGGCTTTCGTTTATCTCTTTTCTTTGATGTCATAAGACTGTATACATGTAGGTCAACAAAACTTTGGTCTTTGTTTCACCTTTGATATTGTATGACATATTTTTTGCATCTATTCTGACAATCATGTGATATGAAAAATTAAAATTGAAATCAGTTTTATATCTTTTATAAATTGTATATGTTTTAAACTTTATTGGTTAACACATTTTTTATATCATTTTATTTGGAATTTTATTTTTAAATTCCCCTCTTCATCATTGTTTTTTGAGAGGGGGTGGAGGCAAATGTTCATAAAATATAATTTTTATAGTATATATACACGTATATATTACACACACACACATATCATTATTATTTATTATTATTTGTTTGTATATCCGACAGGTTTTGTTGATATGTGTGTAGAACACATACCATCTCCAGTAAAGAATGCTAAAATAAAGATAGAACACATCTATACCGGTGCAGCTGATTCTGAGCTTGCTGAAGAGATGTCTCTTTGTGACTCGGATGTAAGTTATGTGTATTATCTCTTAAGGAGTAGGACATAGCTCAAACGGAAGCTTGTCTGCCTGTGAATCAGTCGGTCGTTGGATTTATCCTTCTCAGTGGATCCATATGCAGTTTGGGCTATTTTCCGTTCTAACCAGTGGTCCACAACTGGTTTATCAAAGGTCGTGGTATGTGCTGTCCTGTCTATGGGACGTAGCATATAAAACACCCCTTGCTGCTTGTCAGAAAAGAGTAACCTATATGGAGGCAGCGGGTTTCCTCTGAATACATGTCAGAATGACCATATGATTGATGTCCAATAGCCGCTGATAAGATGAAAATCAATGTGCTCTAGAGGCGTCGTTAAATAAAACAAACTTTACTGTATTATCTGTTAATGGCTGGTTATTTTACTATTTCTCTTATTGTCTGTTAATAACTGGTAATTTTACTATTTGTCTTATTGTGGGCACTCATAACTGGGAATTATTTTTCATAATTTCTCAGTAAGCATTATTATGCATTGGTTTAACCACACACTTCATTGGGTCTCTCTGGCCGTTATGACCAATAAATTTGACTGTACTAAATATGACGTCATTATAATTTTGTAAAAGTGCAAATGACGTCACTAAAACTTGGAAAAGTACAACCTAACGTCATCAATAATGTTATGGGGATAGCGTTTCTCTAAAAGTTTAAAGAATAGAACTAATAAAATTGTTTGGGGTAATAAATAGAATATTAAACTCGTGTACCATTTATTATCAAAGTTATGTCCCTTGCGAAATAATTTTCCATTGGCACTTGCTAAAGCTCATGACAAACAAAAATTATTTCACTGGGGACATTAATTTGATAATAAATTGCAACTCGTTTAATAACCTCTATTTAATGGTTAGTTACTTGACTATTTCAGTTATTCTGTATTGATTATCTATATTATTCCCTATTAATGACTAATTTTAAAAATCGTTTTAGGGCCCTCTGATGATTCACACCACCAAGCTGTACCCTACATCAGATGTGACTAGTTTCCATGTGTTTGGAAGAGTGCTCAGTGGTACGCTGTATTCAAACCAGGAGGTGAGGATACTTGGAGAGAGCTACACCCTACAGGATGAGGAAGACTCGAGGTTTGGACAGGTTGGCCGACTCTGGATTGCAGAGGCAAGGTAAGCAGAGATGAAAATCTCTCTGGTTTATCTATAGTTCCTGAATATAGGTTTTAGAATGCAGTACAAAACATGATTTTCACAACAGCAACAAAATGTTTACAAAAGAAACTTGCTAATATGATATAGGCTACTGTTTTCAGTTAACAGCAAAGGGTCTTTTCCTCTTGTGCAAAAATCTCTCTTTCATTCACTTATTGTCATTTGTGATTAAGAATTCTTTCTTTTTCAGATATAATGTTGAAATCAGCAGAGTTCCAGCTGGAAATTGGGTTTTGATTGAGGGAATAGATCAGCCCATTGTGAAAACATCAACTATCACAGATGTCTCAGGCCATGAGGAGGTAAGGCTTTTTCATTAGTAATGTGCTGACAAATGTCAGAAGGAAAGATACAAGTGATGTTTTTATAACAATGATTTCAACTTCGATGTTAAAATTTTATGTTAAGTTTTTGTATTACAGTCCATTTCTGACAAACCATAAGTACTTGGTCAGGGGAAATGTGGCCATAGTTTTGTATGTATATCTGCATATCAAATCATGTTAAATCTTTAAAATGTTTTCTAAATGGTCTTTTATATAATTTTATGAACGGAAAATGGAAAATAGCCCACTGGGTTCACTGAGAGAGATCATATTGACTACTTTCTCCACCTCCAGCCCCAACCATCCCATAATTGATAATACTGTGTTTTTGTACAATGTTTTTGTTTTGAAAATTACATATTAAATGATAGAATAAATTTATTATTATATTTTTAATTATTAACTTTTTAAATTTTCAGGTATATATTTTCCGGCCTCTAAAGTTTAACACCAGCTCAGCAGTGAAGATAGCTGTAGAGCCAGTGAATCCATCAGAGTTGCCAAAAATGTTGGATGGACTGAGAAAAGTTAACAAGAGTTATCCTCTTCTTACCACAAAGGTAGAACTTTTATTACATATTACAATCCCAATTTCCATCTTGCATTTATTTCTGTTTTAGTGTAGAGGTATATCTTACTATGTTACACTTTCAAAATATTATTGAATTTTGTAATACTTGGTCAAATATTCTAAATTGCATTTTTCTTTTTGGTTTTGATGTCTTAAACAGTAAATAAAAGTTGTTTCCAAAGTAGTTTCACCAAACCACTTCCTGTCTTTCTGTGTGATCTTGATAATATAACTTATATTTAATTAATGTTGAAGCATGCTGACCTAAAATAAAATGGTGTTATTTATGTTACAAATGAATTCAAATGATTTATAAATAGTAATTTTAGTAATGTTTGTTTTAGGTTGAAGAATCTGGTGAGCACATTGTTCTAGGAACTGGTGAACTTTATCTTGACTGTGTCATGCACGATCTACGCAAAATGTACTCAGAAATAGGTAATGTTCATTTTCCTTTTGTTAGCATTTTTGTTCATCAGTAAACCATTTCTGGTGTTAGTTTTTCCTGTTTTCCATTAATTATATTTTCTCCTCTAGGTTTTAGTGGATCATTTTGAAAATTGGTCCATGGCTTTTCTCGGACTGTATTCACAAAATAATAGAGAAATTCTAAACTCTTAAACATTTTATACAATTTTGGAAGATTCGCAATAACAAATCCAGTAGCAGAATTCTTTGGTCCAGAGGACTTTTGTTTCTTTAAAATTGTTTATGGATTTGTTAGCCATTGTCCTTTTTTTATTTAATTTTTTTACTAATAAAGTCTTTTTTCTTGGTTAAATAACACATTATTCACAATTTATTGCTTAGAATATTCATTTTTATAAATGAGCTTGTTCATGATTATTTTGATGTTTGTAATGGCTCTCTTCAGACATTAAGGTGGCTGATCCTGTGGTGTCATTTTGTGAAACTGTTGTTGAGACGTCATCTTTAAAATGTTTTGCTGAAACTCCAAACAAAAAGTAAGATTCGTTTTATATTTCTATACCATTCTAATACTTTACTTTGAACTAAAGTACAGATATAAATTGTAATTACTAAAAATAACTTGTGTAATATAATATTTAAAACAAAAAGTCTTTGTCATATAACCATCCACTTCTTTAAAAACAACACAAAAAAGTTAAAGATTATTATGATAAAATTCTATATAATACAGTCTTTTTCAAGAGAATGAACTTAACACTGGTATATATTGAAAGTTATGGTGCTGGGTAGGGCTCATTAAACCAATAAATGATATTGAAAGTTATAACTTTATCAAATATTTTCTGTTTACAGAAACAAGCTGACCATGATTGCTGAGCCGTTGGAGAAAGGATTGGCAGAAGATATTGAAAATGAGGTGGTGCAGATCACATGGCCACGAAAGAAACTTGGAGAGTTTTTCCAAACTAAATATGATTGGGATTTACTGGCTGCTCGATCCATCTGGGCATTTGGACCAGATGCTACAGGACCCAACATTTTGGTAGATGATACGCTACCCTCTGAGGTAAGATGTATACAGATGCAGAGACTTGGACACCTTGACTGTTCATGAAATAACTTAATATAAGCTTGTGAACATTGAGAACAAATTGTTTTTTGTTTTTTTAAAGGACCCATTACTTTGATAGATAATGCCCTACACACTGATTTAAGGATTATGTAATTGAAGATGTTATGGGCCACTATTACATCTGATGAAATAAATTGAAAAATCTGGGTTTTTTTCCCCTTTATTGTTATTTTTTAAAGACATTCATTAAAAATGTCTAAAATTTTAATGAATGATTTTTGATAGAATTATTTTAAGGATTGATTGGACCTTTTGAATGTAATAAATATATCATGGCACGAAATTAGCATTTTCTCTAAATGACTGATTTTGCATTTAGTCTAGATGGAAACAAAGCCATGCCCATGGACAATTTAGCAAATTTCAGTCGACCTATGGACATAATAATCAGCCAGGACCAGGTTCCACATATTGAATTTTTACCCAGATTTTTGTTTAAAATAGACAGAATCAAATAGTTCCTGACATTGTATACAATTAAATAAAGTTGTAAATATTTTCTTCAATGTTTTTCCAGGTGGACAAAAGTTTACTTGGTGCTGTGAAGGACAGTATTGTGCAGGGTTTTCAGTGGGCCACCAGAGAAGGACCCTTGTGTGATGAACGTAAGTATTAATAAGAATAACTGAATAATTAGTAGTTGGTACATTGGTTTTCAATGGCGGATCCAGGCGGGGCTCCAGTAGCCTGGTCTCCAACTCCCTAAATTTGGTAATTTAAAAAAAAATACGATTATTATTTTTTTAATGTAATAAATCCAAGGATTCTTTAGGCCTCCCCCCCCCCCCCCCAATCAATTTCTTGGATCTGCTACTGGTTTTATTAGAATATCATGAGATATATTTTACACAATTATTGTTATATCAAATACAGCTGGATGGTACATTGTCATTATGCAGTATTCAAAAGAAAATACACCAGGTGAATTTTGATTATTGATAGCAAATACAAAAGAATGATGACCAATAAACTGTTTTTTGAGAGAGATATTTATTTAATGAACCCCCCCATCCCCTGCACAAAAGTAAACATCAGTGCTTGTGGAGGGTAAGGGGAGGATATTTCAGTGAGATAATTTTGATGTTTTAAGTATTATGACATTGTTGCTTTATTATCAGAATTAATCTGGTAGATTTTCTTTTGACAACAAATGTAGATTTTTTTTTATGTTGACTTATCAGTGTTGCAATCGGAACTCAGTATAAATATCACTCTTTAAAGAAAATTAAGTTTTTTGTTTGTTATTGTATTGCAGCTATTAGAAATGTGAAGTTCAAGATATTGGATGCCATGATTGCACAAGAACCTATACACCGTGGTGGCGGACAGATTATTCCAACAGCCAGAAGAGTTGCATATTCAGCTTTCTTGATGGTAATCTCTTTGATAGCTCATTGTTTTATACTTACTTAACATTATCAGTTTGTAGTTATTCATGAACCATTCTAGGATGCTACTGTGTTATATGTATAGTTCTGAATATGTCTTTTTAGTTTTTTGTTTGTTTGTGAAATAGAATCAGGGTTTCCTACGGTATGTAAATTACACATATTGTTGCTTTTAGGGGGGACCTGTGATTCATGTATATATGTGATATAAATATCAAGAGTCAGATTTACTCACAAGTAGGATTTTCATTAAAAGAAAATATTTTTTGTGTCTATTAATGAATATTGTCTTTAGTTGCACGAAATAAAAATAGATTTTTGGTGTAGATGTTATTTGTTGTTTCTTATTTCAGGCAACTCCTCGAATGATGGAACCATACAACTTTGTCGAGGTTATGGCACCTGCCGATTGTGTTTCTGCTGTTTACACTGTCTTAGCGAAAAGAAGGTATGTTCCTGTAGCTATTTCATTAGTTAAACAATTGTTTTAGATATTTATGGATAATTTGTAATCATTATATATGCAGTTTTTACTTTATATTCGTAATTTGTCAACCATAGTTAAATTCAAGCTTTCACTGCAAACAAATGATGAGATATATAATATTTATTATTCTGTAACATTAATAATCTTTTAACAAATATTTTTGAACTTATTTCACAGAGGACATGTAACTCAAGATGCCCCAGTACCTGGGTCACCTTTATACACCATCAAAGCCTTCATTCCCGCCATCGACTCATTTGGTTTCGAGACCGATCTGAGAACACACACACAGGGCCAGGCATTCTGTCTCTCCGTGTTTCATCACTGGCAGATTGTTCCCGGTGACCCACTTGACAAGAGCATTATCATTCGACCTCTCGAACCACAGCCTGCAACACACTTAGCCAGGGAGTTCATGATCAAGACAAGAAGGAGAAAGGTATATACGTCATTAATTTCAGTGTTTGCAAATTCTGTTCTTGGTTGTAATACTGGTTGTAATACTATCAGGCATGGTACTTCTCCATGAAATTCTGCGAAACGGAAAAATGAAAATAAAAAATCCTTCTTTTTATGTTGTCTATGCGTGAATATGTATGGTGTCAGTGCATCAGCCGTGCGTTCAGGACAGGCTTGTATATGTGGTCACTACATACCAAACAACTGGTTTCAAATGTTCTCATGGGGTTTGACATGAAGTGCAAATGCTATTCTTAATTAGCAGTTTTGTCCTGAATGTAGCAAAGAAAGAGGAAATGTGTGGTAGCTTCCGTACATGTGCAGTCACCATCGTCTATGCATGGCACATAGTTGTGTTGAAGTTATTCTACTTCTCATCATGAGAGGGGGGGGAGGGGGGGATCATTCCACGAATACCATTTTTTACCATACCTGTAATATAGATATTGCTTATAATGAATATAAAAAGATTGGAAATTGTTTTGTGTAACTCGTTTGTTATAGCTACATAGGCTGATATTTTTGTTTAATGACACCACTAGAGCACTTTGATCTATTAATTAGCATCTATTTGATGTCAGACATTGGAAATTTTAATACTTTTCAAATGTGAGCTAGCCTCAAATGGAGTTTGAACCACTGTTTTAGAGTCCCAAGTCCTACCACTAGACCACTAAGACTCACAGATCCAGAATATTCACTGCCAAAAGTAGGGTTTTCACACAGGGTTCATATAAGAGTGTAAACATGATAATGCAAGATTAACAGATTCACTTGAGGTGTTTTAGTCATGGGATCAAATCCCCTCAGTACTCGTTCTCTGGGTTTTTTCTTGTCCCAACAAGTGGCCTATGACTGATATATCAAGACTGTGGTATGTGCTATCATGTCTTAGAGAAAGTGCATATAAAAGATCCCTTGCTAATAATCCAAAAATGTAGCAGGTTTCCTCTGATGACTACTTGTCAAAATTATCAAATGTTTGATACCCAGTAGCTGATGATTGTGCTCTAGTGATGTCATTAAAACCAAAAAAAAAAGAATAACAAAACAAAAAAAACTTTCATAATAATTTATCAAATTGTTTGAATAACAATAAATTTATTTTATATCATCTGCAGCTTACTTCCATATCTCAGTGTAATACTAATAAGAGAGAATTTAAAAAAAATTGTTAATTCAGTACCACCAATTGAATAGCAGAGCTATTTTGGCTCAGAGACTTCTTGTTTAAGTATTAATATATTTTTATATTAATGAAGTTATTAAAAACATGTTTGTTGTATTTACAGGGACTTAGTGAGGATGTCAGTATCAACAAGTTCTTCGATGACCCTATGTTGCTGGAGTTGGCCAAACAAGATGTCATGCTTAGTTACCCAATGTAAAGTGACAACTAATACTAGAAACAAGCACTCACAATGATAAAGTGTTATTAGTTCACTTTGTGCAGAAGGAGCAAAAGACAATGCGAACATGAGTTATAGCCATAGATATCGCATTATCAAAGACATATTTTCTGAAAATCACATCACGATTGTAAAGTGTGGCTAACTTCAATTCAATGCACTATAGCAAAGGCAGTAATTTATGATGTTGGGATATCATCTCGTTTTCTATATTTTTATGATGAAAAGAAACTTTTTTTTGACTGTTGACGTTAATTGTGGATATATTAAATATAAATTTTAAACTTGGAATAAATTTTGCATATGTTTAATACTACCTTAATGTAGCTCAAACGGTCCTTCTCAGTGGACCTATTTGCAGTTAAGGCTATTTTCCATTCCAACCAATGGTCCACAACTGGTTCATCAAAGGCCATGGTATGTGCTGTCCTGTCTGTGTGACCCCTTATTGTTTATCAAAAAGAGTAGCCTATGTGGCAGCCTGCAGCAGGTTTCCTCTAAAAACATGTCGGAATGACCAAATGATCGACATCCAAAAAGATAAAAATCAATATGCTCTAGAGGTGTTGTTAAATAAAACAAACCTTAAATTGTGCCCAACACAACCACTAGAACTCAACGTCATCCAGCATCATGGGATAACTGCACAGAAAGCTGTTTTGGGTAAAAATTATGTGATTGACCTCACCTCAGATCTCATCTTGGCTACATCAGTGGGTGTCTGGAAATAGAGTATCATTTTTGATTCATAAACGTGTTATAAAAGTTGCCCTTAATAGTTGGTAAAAGGCATTTCAAAATTTTATGTTCCATTATCTGTTCTTGTATTTCTATCCAGGCACAGGTGCAGGATTTCTGAAAGGGGGTTTCAAATGTGATTGTTAATAGTTAATTTTCACATCTTTTCACTTGGAAAATGTAAAATACAAGGGGTTCTGGGCCCCACTCTGGATCCGCTACTGTCTGTGTAAATAAAGGCCAACTTATCGGAGACATTTCATTACAATCATGGTGGAATTATATATTAATGTCTCATCAGTTGCATTTTTAAAATAAAAAATTAATTTAGTTTATAAATCATGTTGTATTACAAAATAAACTTTGTGTAAACAACTGCAAGAATAAGTGTTTAAACCAATACAACAGATTTCTCATGTTACAATACTGTTGAAGCATTGGGTGTATGTTTCCATTGTGTATATATTCATGTATGAGTTGTATAGTCATTGACTGATACTGTATATAAATCTTCATGCAGTTTTAAATAAAGTTTAAAACCAGTTTGTTTTGTTGTCATTTTTTGTATGTTATGGGTTGAAACATGTGACCAGCCATAATAGGAAGGCGTGGATGCAGGAATAGGACAGGGAAAATGGTTAATTTTCATGTCCTTCCACTCAGAAAATATATATAAACAAAAAATAATTCTAGAAAAGAGGGTCCAGACAATATGGAACCCTCCTCTAAATCCACAACTGATGTGTCAGTATCGTCCATCTTAGCTCTGTGCATTGAGCTTTGTATTTGGAGCGGGATCTAGCTCAAACCATTGCGTGTCTGCCTGATCGATCCTTCTCAGTGGACCCATTTGCAGTTTGGGCTATTTTCCGTTCCAACCAGTGGTCCACAACTGGTTTTTCAAAGGTCGTGGTATGTGCTGTCCTGTCTTTGGGATGGTGCATATAAAAGATCCCTTGCTGCTTATCGGAAGGAGTAGCCTATGTGGCGGCATCGGGTTTCCTCTAAAATACATATTTCAGAATGACCATATGTGTGATGTCCAATAGCCGATAAGATAAAAATCAACGTGCTCTAGAGGCGTCGTTAAATAAAACTTTACTTTGACCTTTATATATTTGTGGATGTGCATGGTGAGCAGACTAAGGTAATGTGAAATATAATTTCATTAAATATTTAAATAAAGTTTACTATAACTATTGTTTGGTCACTATGATCTAATTTTGTATAAAAAGTCAATGTTTTTTATAATACGGCACTAAAGGAGACAATTTGCATCAAATATTTTTATTAGGCATCAAGACAGTAATATGAATTGGACCTAGAGTGTCTATGTTATATTTAGATAATTTAAAAAGATAAATGTCCAAATAACAAAACTTTGAAAAGTGCGTTACTGTCATAATCAGGAGTAGATAATTTTGAGGAGTATAAATCCTCAGGAGCTGATAAGAAATATCCATTTGGTATTGTATCCCTTTTCTTAGCACCACAAACAGCACAGTGAGGCAATAATTGCTGTGTAACTAGATGGTCAGATATTTTGTATATTAATGAATAAGATTTAGGCTGATTGACTGCGTTAGGATAATTTGTGACAAAATTAGATGCAGTAACGTATGAAAAATGTTTTGAGAAGGGTAAATTTTTAGTAAATCTGGATAGACAAAATTCATCTTCATTTTTATTACTTTTTTTTTTAATTGTCAATATGGTGAATTTTATAAACAATGTTGCTATGAATCCCCTAATAGACGGTCTCAAAGGTACAATTGCAACAGTGAACTCATTGGGGTATATCTTGTTCTAACTAATATAGCTAATAAGCCACTGGTGTAACAGGTAGTGGTATACATGGGTGCTGTTCTGTATGAGAAAGTGCATATAAAGAGTAGCCTGTAACAGGGTTCTTCTCTATACTATTAAACAATTACTTTTCTTTATAAATTATATTACAGGGGCGTTGGAACAAAATTCATATTCTGATCATCAGAATTTGCCAGTGAATAATTAAATGATCAATAAGGAACATAGTTATGAGAATTATTGGGTGGGCAGGGGCTGCAGCCTCTCCCCCGGCTCCAACGGCCCTGTATTATCTATATATTTTATGTGTTTCATTTTCATTGACTAAACAAGCACGGATGCAGGATTTCTAAAAGGGGGTGGGGTGTGTGTGTGTCCAAATGTGATGGGTGAATAGAACTGAGGGGAAAGGGTTAATTTTCACGTCCTTCCACTTGGAAAATATATATAAAATTCGTGAAAAGGTATGAGGGTCCTGAACTTGAAATAAGTGTTACTGTGACAGATATATATATATATAAAGTAAATGAGATTAGATTCTGCCCATAAATATTTCCGATTTATGGGGCATATCATTACTGACAGTATCTAATGTCATAACTATTTTTAAGTGATTTCTAATGCATTGTTCTTTTATATAAATGTGCAGACTGTTTTGTCCAAAGATGCTATTTTGAAATCTGCATATATCTTGTTAAAGACCACATTAGTCCGATTCTCAGAATTAAGACTTAATTTAAGTCGAAGAATCGGACTAGCCTAAGACCACAGATTTTAAGATTTTAAAAAGGATGGTTTCCACTGAAGACTGAATCACTTGTTTGTACTGTTCATAATGAAATTTAAATAATGATTATCAAACAAAATAGAACGTGCATGTGTACGTCTGTTGACGGGGAGAAGGGTGAGAAAAACAAAAGTTTACAAAATATCTTCCCATAATTCTAAGCCCCCAAAATTGAGGGTCTAAAAATAGACCGTACTACTGTCACATATGAAAAAAGAAACAAAACATCTATCGTATTAAAGGGAGAAAGACTAGTGTAGGAGTGGGAATTTATCGGGTCAGATTTTATGGTTATTATCCCCAAATTAGGGGACTATAAAACCGTAAGTTGAAAAACCACTAAAACATATATGTTCTTTAAGCTCACCTGCGTTGTCACATGTTATAAGTTTTGGATTTTCAAGAAATGCGATGCATTTTTCTTGTAAAGTGCCAAAACTTGTTAATCAAAATGGCCGACACTCCCAGAGTCACACTGGCAGTAATTTTTTGTCGTTTTAAACTTTTTACTACAACATTTATGTCTATATGGCAGCTTATATTAAAATATTTAACACCTTTCCGTTATAAAAACAAGATTAAATAATAGTTATTTTAACTACATCTCACGCCATTTGTCATAAACAATGCTTTAAAAATTAAATTATCTCCCCTAGACTCGCTAGAGTAAGAATGACAGGGCTACCTTCAGCATTATGGTGTTTAAATTATTTAGGAAGTGGTGTATACCTGCTGTGAACTAGGAGTAGCAGAACTTTCTGTATATGAATTATCAAATTAAGATGGCATTAATGATTAAATCATGGAAACATTTTCAAAATCAGTTTTCTCGGTACGGTTATAGAATCGGTTATAGAATCTGTCCGCCACCAAGTTAGTAGTGAAATCCTCAAAGAATCAACATTTTATTGTGCAACTTTATTGTGTTTCCCCATTCCATAGTAAATGATAATTGATAAAATAGGGTCAGGTTTAGGGTTTGAGTTAG
>JAULBS010130434.1:0-13449 GCA_032355785.1 Symmetromphalus regularis
ATATGGAGCACGTCATTTACTTTCCATCACTGTTTGACCTACTTTCCTCTGCTAGTTGACCTACTTTTTGACCTTTTGGGTCAAATCTAATCACTGGATTGCGTTTATCGCCTGAAAATGTACAATTCTGCCAAATATCAAAGCTCAGCAACTTCAAATAGTGGAGATGTGATTGTTTAACCTTTTTTTTTGGCTAAAAAACTTGCCACTTTTTCCATGTTTTACCAAAGAAAAACAAATTCAGAAAATGATAAAAAAATTCATAGAAAATCAACCACTGGTCTGATTTTCAAAATTTAAAGACCAGTTTTTTTCTTACCCTGAGGACCTTTTAATGACCTCGTAAAAAATGTACAGTTGGATGATGCTAATTTCAGCCTGTCCTACCTATATTAATTACTGGTATTATAAAGTGAGGAAATAATTTGATTTGTCAATTGCCACACACAATTCGTTGACACCTGAATATCTGTGCTATCACCATCTGGGACAGCTCTGCAGGTACGGTATATAATATACATGTACTAATTTAATTTTTTTTTATTTAAACAGATTTATTGTATTTCTTATGTTTTGCATTTTTTAACATTTCAGTCACCTAGATAGAAATAATTTAAGCTAAATTTGACCTTTGGTGAGAAACTGCAGGCCATAGGATTTCAAATTTCATGGGAAACACTTTTTTTTGGTTCCATGGTTTAATTTTATTTTTGTTTTGTGAAAATAAGTCATAGAAACACAAAAATAATGGAAAACAAAATTTTGGTTCCGCGATTTTGACGACACGCTACCAATAATGATCATTACCGTGAAATCCTGTTGCCTGAACTGGCTATTGTTATACCATTTTAACAAAATAACCTGGATCTTTTTTGTTCAGGTATTGCCGATGGTGTGGGAGGTTGGAGAAGTTATGGTGTGGACCCATCAGCGTTTCCACGTACACTGATGGCAACTTGTGAGCGTATGGTGAACGAAGGGAGATTTCGTCCGCAGGCACCTACTGAAGTTATTGCAGCCAGCTATAATGAAATGCTGGAACAAAAATTACCCTTAATAGGTAAGTGGGTTTTGCTAATACAGTACCAACTAATAAGTTAATAAATTGAAAAATAAATAAATTGCAAACATTTTGTTTGACATCTCAAATGTGAATGATTGGGTTGGCGTACAATTTGCCAAAAATCCAAGAATTTTTGTTTTAGCACATGTATGTATGTATGAAGACAAAGTCATATCTAATAATAGTTGCACTTGAATTTTGAATTGTGTATTCACCAACCCCAAAAATCTTATTGATGAAACCTCGCAACAGGTTATTTTTATAAGGGTACATTGTTATGAAAATATTTTTATCAATATTTTGAATTCCAAAGTGGTATAACAATTAAAATTTAACATTGGATTTCTTTTTTACTTCGAACATTGCAAATCAAAAAATAAATTAAAAAATCCTTCAATTCTGATTGATCTAAGGAATATTATAAAATTGAAATTGTCATAATTTTTTCTTCTATTTCTGACTTATTTTAGTTTCGAAAATAAAATATGTTTTTGACAGATGCTTGTTATTAAATTTATTTTGAAAAAAATAAATCTGTGTATCAAGTACTTAAATAAAGTCTACTCATAGTTTATTTAGGTGTACGGCTAAACTGAAATCATTATATATGTTGGGTTTTTTAAAATTATATTTAAAGGTAGCAGTACAGCATGTATAGTTGCACTGCATCGGGAAGAACAAACGTTGTATTCTGCAAACCTTGGAGACAGTGGTTTCCTTGTGATTCGTGAGGGAGAGGTCATCCACCGATCCCTCGAACAGCAACATTATTTCAACACACCTTTTCAACTAGCTGTTGTGCCGCCACACCAACAAGGACTTGTCCATTCAGATAGGTAGTTATATATTACTGAAATCTACAATACATTTAAACAAAATTCTTTAAAGGCAAAGGATACATATTCTAATAGAAAATATATGTTGTTAATTGGATTTTAAGTATTTGTATTGCCATATCACTGTAATTGTTATAATTTTATTCAAACAGTTTATAAAAAAATATTATCCTTGTGTTTTCAACATTTTCATTGATAAATGTTATCGTTATATATTTACAACTCCTAAAATTTCCTGTGGCAATAGGCAAAGCTGTGGAGTTTTTCATTCTCTGCGGCACTTTTTTGGCACAGACAAAATTATTATTATGATTTTTTCAAGATGTATTTTTTTCTTATTAAAAATAAAGTACACTTTATGCTAAAAATGCAGTGGACATTATTTCTCCGCAGCATTTATTTTGCCATGGACATTTTCTTAATTGCATGGGTTGTATTTATACCCGTTAGTCAGACAGACAGAATTAGATATTTTAATATTTTATTCCTTACACAAATGTTTCCTTCTATATACCTTTTATTATTTAGGTTTTCGTCTTCGAGTACATGGGTTAACCTTTTATTACTAGGAGCAAGCAAAGAGTTGGTTAATATTATAATGTTTCAGTTCTCAAATATTTCATTCTCAGTACCTTGTCATTGGGGTTTTGAATTCAATGTAGGTATTTTTTTCCTCATGTACTTTAGCCCAGAAGTTGCAGAAAGCTCGTCACTTGGTGTTGAAGAAGGGGACATAATCCTACTTGGAACTGATGGTCTCTTTGATAACATGAGTGAAGACTTACTACTTCGATATACATCTAATCTAAAGGTATTATATGTATAAATGCACTAAACTTTTTTCTGAAAAGAGTTTTATTTAGCCAATTTCATTTTGAACCATTGCTTACCATAGCAACACATTTAGTATTAAAACAATGAAACACTGTTATACATATATTAGAAAATAAGTAAAATTACTAGATACTATACTCTTTATTAGAACCTAGTGAAGTGACATATACAACCAGGTCTTGGTGAGTCACTAACTTTCTTTAAAAAATAGAGTGAAGTGTAAATTATTTTTAACTTCAGTTTTGATGTATCTGTTAATCAGTTTAATTCTTCTAATTAATTATTTGGTAATTCAAGCAAATATGTTCATAACTTTGGCTTTCTTATTCTGTTATAAAATGAAAACCAATTTAATACATGATTCGTCAAGCGGTGGATACCTTTAAAGACAGTATAATAGTAAGAAGTTAAACACAAAACACATTGATGCTATATAGCTTCTACTAGGTGATGGTTGGGGCTGTTATGCTCCATTAACAAACTGAATTCTATAAATAATATGATTACAGTAAGTGAAAATGATTGTTTTTAACTTCAGGATCACAAAGCAGAAAATGTGCAGACGACAGCGACTGACATTGCAGAAAAGGCCTATCACTTGTCTTTCGACCCCGACTACATGTCTCCTTTTGCCTTATCAGCTCTAGATGCTGGCATCGACTTCAGAGGTTTGTTTATTATATTGTTTCAAGCCATAGGATTTCAAATTTCATGGGAAATACTTTTTTGGACCTGTGCTTTTTGATCATGGGAACCCATCGGAAACTGTTTTTAGGTAATCCAAAATAATGCAGCAGTGGCACAAAAATCATGGAAAACGAAATTTCGATTCCGTTATTTTGACAACACTGTACTGACATGCTAACTACTGGTAATGATTAAAGTGAAATCCTATGACCTTTCTCTAATTTAATTTAATTCTTGTATTAAATTAATTCAAATATGCTGTTCTATGCATACAGCTTTAAGTAATAGTAAAAGCAAACTTTAGGAACTGACCTTCCTTCTTGGAGTTTTATATATTTTTTCAGTTATTGGTTCTTTGTTGTAAAACAAACAATGAGCATTTGAAATAAATAATCAACATTTTGGTGCCTTATTATTAAGTTTTATAAATATATTTTGATTGGCTTGAAATATGAGACAGACTACAAATAATCATTCTATTTTGCTGAAACACTGAGAAAAAAATAGCCTCATTAGCAAGGCTGGCGCTGTCATTTGACAAATTTGCCAATTGCAAAAAATATAAAATTATTTCCGAAAGAATTTATAGTTTGGTGAACAAATTTGTCATGGGCCTTTTTCAAATTGAAATGTCATAATGTCTTTGGCAAATCCATATTGAAATTGGCAAAAGAATTTGAAGATTGGTGAGTACAAATGGGAATCCTGGGCTAACCCTGCATTAGGTACATGTTTGTATAACTATTAAATAAAATGTTTATTTCCTTAAAAAAATACAGACTTGTCAGTGACCTGTCTGGATACAATTGTGGATAAATATTTTAATCATTTTAGCACCTATTAATAAATAAAATGTTCATTTTTACAGGAGGAAAACCTGATGACATCACTGTAATTGTCGCTCGGGTGACGAGTCTTCCAAAAAAGAAATAGATCAGTCAACAGATAGCTGTGTGTTTGTGTGTGAAAGTAGCTGCCTAGTCGCAGAGATGTAGAGCATTCCAATATCTACATGAGACAGATATCTGTATATAGTGCTGTGTTAACCAGATCTGATTCGTATAGGAAATCAAACAATGCAAGAGAGTGTTGAACATTTTGTGTCGTGGGAACACTATATGTTGTAGGTGTGGTGCAAATATGACATTGGGTGTCAGATGGACGGATATACCATACTGTGATATTACTCATTAATGATGCTAAAACTAATCTGTTTGAATTCAATGTTTATCAGGAGGTACTTTATGACAATAGTATTGAAATCTTCTCACACATGTTTTAAACTCAGTGATGTTTTAAACTGGCTTTCCATTGACACATTTCTGAGTGAATTTTCAATGTAGTGCAAATAAATGCATAGATATACCAGCATAGGAAAATGTGAGCGGGAATGGCATTCACCCAATCCACTAGGTTTTGGTTTGGTCAAATGGAATATTTTCAGTTCATTTACATTATGCTAGTACATAGGCCACTAGCCCACATATCTCGTGACTTACTGAAATATTGGCCCAACACTGTCAGTAACACATCAGTGGAAAGCCTTCCTAACTGATTTGCTGATAAACATTTTTTAAATGGATATCACAAATGTCAGAAGGTCAAAGTAGTATTTGCAAAACAGAACAGAAATGTGTTTTTACTAGGGTTAGCTTTAGTGGTGAGCCCTTTTCGTTAAGATAAAGACAAATATCTTCTTATCTTCGAGTGCCGTGTCCTGCATATAACTTCTTGCCACTTGGTGGGTGCAGGTTAAATTGTTAAATAATCGTCAGTAGCACTGGAAAAAAATAGTAGATGTTTGCAGATATGTTAACAATGCCACAAGTGGCTATGTTAAGTTGCTTAGTTGCTGGAAAACGAAAATACTCTTGATATGTTAAGAAGTTTACTGTTACGGGAAGCTAGATTTGTTTGAGAATATCATTTACTGTTGTCTTGAATATTGTCTGGACAGTGTTTGGCTGTAATGGCACATACTAGAATATTATATGCACTGTATATAGAAGGAGAATTATGCACAAATATGTCTGTCCTTTTCACCAAACAGATGTGGATATTAACTATATTCTGTAATAACGAAAGCTAAATGAGAACATTGTATTCTAAACATAGGGAAAGTACAGTATATAATATTCTACACCAGACAACCTATAATGAATATAATTAAGATACAGAAAAGAATATTCAATACTGGACTAGTTCAGATAAGAATTTTCTATAATGGCCAATGCAAGACAGAGAAAATCTGTATTAAAAAGATGTATGAGAACTTTTTTGTTGGATAACAAAGTCTACCTCAGTAAACCAGCATTAAAGGGAGATAGCAACCCTATTATAAATGCAGTGTGACAAATTTGGAGTTCTTCTCAGTGTTATTAAGCCTAACATTAATTTGTAATAACAGTAGTAAATATGTATGATTTTCTTACCATTCATGTAGCTTCACTTCATAAGACATGAAAAGTAAAGGGAAGTAACTGTTGTCAGAATGTTTGGTAAAGTGAGATAATATAGATGTGCCAGTATACTACTGTATATGAGAAAACAAATTAAGTAAATATTCAAACTGAATGTGTGATTATTGCATCTAGTACCTGCTGATGTTGTTGAAATTTGAAGCAGATTTGTTACGTAGTTTGAAGCCGCCATATTGTGCCATTTTGATATTTCATGTGGAATTTCTTTTTATTGCTGCATCATAATTTTTATAAAATTATATAAGAATCATACAGAATAAATGGCAAAAGTATAGATGAGTAAATGGCTCTTATATAATATACTGATAATTGTAACATTTTATTGAGCATAGAATTTTAATTAATAGCGAGGCCATAACATTTTCTAACATTTTATGTTACTAAATAGAAAATGTTACTACAATCAGTATCCATTATGCTAGTAATTATTTACATAAGCTAACCTTTGTTTTGAAGCTGTAGGCTTTGTTACAAACTTACTTGGTTTAAAAAATGCATAATATTCATAAGTTTTGTTGTTAAATCTTAACAAACGCACAAAGTTTGCAGCTACGTTATATTTTCATGCACGGAAAATATAAATTAACAAAGATATACATATATGTTGGAGTCCAATATTAGCTATATTACATTAATAATTGTTGAGAAATATACATGTATGCATACTTTTTTGCTTTGACCCATTTATGGAATTTGGAGAATATTTTTGTTGAATAAATAAAAATACTGAGCATGAGTGCAAAACTAACCTACAAGTGTTTATATAGAAAATACATTTACTGCCCAGGTTTGATAATAATAATTCTTATACCACATTATTCATTAATTACCAGGGCTCTCATTGACCCACAAAAAGTGTCTTTTGAAGCATGGAACTCAAGACAGTTTTGAATTTTTACTTAAAATCCTATTTGGTGACTCCCAGGATTTCACAAAAATTCTCAATTGATTCTCAGTGGAGAAAGTCCAGCGAGAGCCCTGAATTCCCTATTTAAAATATTTGTATTGTTGATAAATTAAATAAATTTGTTATTATTCGGTTTTAATAAATGCAGCTGATGTTGGGACTCCAGTATATGCTTTTGTTTAGTAAGATATTTAAGAACTTGCCTATATCATTGTTATTAGGTTCTAGTCATTTAGTAGAAGGTAACGTATTGTTTTTGTACAAGATTTGCTAATGAACTAATTGTCATTCCATTATTTTTGAGATCTGCATCATCTGACATCAACCATCTCTTCCATATTCAAAGAAAATAATGAAACTAACAACATATATATGTTCTTTTGTATCTGACATTGAAGAATGGTCACAAATTGTCGTTTAATCATGATATTCTATCATTTAGAAAAGTACTTGATCTGTATGTACAATGTTGTGTAAATTATTTGAAATGAATGTGTAAATATTTTATGCCGCTTGCAGTGAAAATATTTCATTGTATGTCAGTTTTTTTTGAAAAGTACTATCAAACTCATTCATTAAAAATGCTATCTATCTTGCTGAGACATCATTTTTAATGTATTTTTAACGAAATTAGACTGAAATTCCTGTAATATTGTTGATGCAAGCCGGCATAACATTACAGGAATGAGAAATTGTTATAAAATTGAAAGAATGAATATTTTCTCCATTAAAATTAATTATACCAATCTTTGATAGATTGACAGAATATTCAATAATTTATAGCAATAAATATTTTCTTGATATATATGTATACAAATAAAGCATGAAAATTCTTAAAAAGATATACTGCTATGTAAATAAAACCATAATTTAAAGATATTTCTGTAATTAAAGAACATTCTGTGATTGTTTTTAATATCATGTTGATGTCATGGCTACTACTATACACATATTTTATGTTAGACATTTTTACTAATCCAGGTATTTTTTTAAATTCATCTCTTTTTAAATATTGGGTATGAGGATTTTTCATTCAATGATTTTTTGAATTAATGTTAGCTGTATTTAGCATTGTTTTGGTTTGTTTATTGTTGTTGATATTCTACTCTTGTTTATACCAGGATGTTTTTACATATTTAGTCATATTCACTGCTGTTAATACTCATCTTCAACAAAATTCATTAGTATTAGTAAAGCTTGCTGAAATCCTTCAGGAATTTTAAGAATTACACATAAATTAATCGGACATTAATATTAATTGGGCTGTTAATTTATCTACTAACCAAAGAATGAAAACATTAAAATGTGATGCAGGTTGAAGTACTAGCTAGTATATAGTTTAATCTTTATATATAACTTGGGTTTTAACTGGAATATGTTTGTACATGTAGAAGAATGAAAACATTAAAATGTGATGCAGGTTGAAGTACTAGCTAGTATATAGTTTAATCGTTATATATAACTTGGGTTTTAACTGGAATATGTTTGTACATGTAGAAGAATCAATTATAGAAGAATGTTTCCCCAAAACTTGCTAAGTCCACAGTTAGGATAAACTGAGATAAGTGCTAAAATTGCACATTACTGGCCCTTGTGGTGCTTTGGTTAAGCTATCAGTCTCATGGCTGGTAGGTACTGGGATCAAATCTTAGTCGAGACATGGTATTTTTAATCTAGATACCAGCTCCAACCCAGAATGAATGCTCTACAAGGCTCAGAAGTTGCTCACAATAGAAAGAAGGGAATCACAAGGTGTCTTCTTAAATTTAATTAAGAGAGTTGCGTGATTATCAATCTATGTACCATCAGTATTTTAGACTGACTGCGAACACATCTGATCAACTACTGAACACGGTTGGGCCATATATTCGTCGAGCAGACAACAACATGCGATGCTCAATCACTTCAGGTTAAAGGCTGGCAATCACACTACTGGCAACCACAAAACATCATCTGTGGTCGCTTCCATTTTGTATCACATGACTATGAAACTCAAAATTATTGGTCAGTGCTGCAATTTTGTTTGTAATATTGTTGGCGTTCGCCACGCACAGACATTTTTGTTAATGCTTATTTTGTAGCCAACAAAATCAGATATGCTCGATATGAAAAACATTTGTTGGCAACAAAAGTTTTTTGTTACAAATTGCTGCAAATGGCCAACATTTTGTCGGAAAACATTGTTGGCTGTGTGCAGTAGGCTTAAGATTTTATAAATGGAGTGGGCATCATTTGGACTTGAGAAGTTATGTAAAAATGTGCTTTAAATAGAATGCACTAAATTTAGGATGTTTATGTGAATTATTTTTCAAAAACTACCATATTGTCAAGTTATATAACCAACATTTTAACTTTAGTCAGAACTTTGTACTTACTTGCAGTTTTGTCATAATACTGATGTAAATTTGAGATGTAAAATAATATATTGCACCTGCAATAGATCAGTACGAAAGCTGAATTATCATCTGCTCAAACGTTGGCTCATGTTGCGATCTCATTTTGTGTATCCTATTAGCATTCTTCCTGCTTGCTTTCTGATTGTTCAATTGCCAATACCATTATGGAGAAATGACCATGACTAAGGCTTTATTGCTTCATTCACTAAAACTCTTCTTTCAGCAGCTTAAAAAGTGTGAGCTGTTAACTGAGGTAGAACCATCAGTGAGGAATTAAGCCTGAATGTTAGTTCGCACAATGTTAGAGTAATGATTGTATTTGCTACCATGTTGTGAAGTGGTCAGTCAGATTGATTCTTCTCAGTATACCCATTTGCATTTGGGCTATTTTCTGTTCCAACCAGTGGTCCACAATTGGTACAAAAAAAGTGTGTGGTATGTGCTGTACTGTCTGTGGGAAAGTGCATATAAAAGACCCCTTGCTACTTATCGGAAAGAGTAACCAAAGTGATGGCAGCAGGTTTCCTCTGGAGAAATATGTCAGAATGACCATATGTTTGATGTCCGATAAGATAAAAATCAATGTGCTCTAGAGGTATTGTTAAATAAAATAAAGTTTACTTTTTTTACTTCCATATTTGACATTCCAGATAATCAGGCTTTAAACCTGTAGGCATGGGTGAATTTAGTTTATGGATAAAACTGCTAAAATGTTAAAAACTAATTCAGAAATAATGGAGGAGTGGACGTACACCTGTATTTGTTTTATATTTTGAGTAAACATGTTTATTGCATACAGAAATAGCATACATTTTAAATTAAGTAAGGATTTTGGCAGTTAGGTAGACATGTTATTTTTAATTGATTAACTCAAGAACGTCAGATTTAATTCTATTGTGATGAAAAATAAAATGAGTAGCAATTTATTTTATTATATTATTCATCAGTTGGTGTTAAATAAATATCTGTAAATTCTTTTTGAACAACTCATAATTATAACTGATAAATAATGTGTACTGACCCACTGCAAACAAAGAATCAAATTTCAGTTGATTTTAAATGAACATTTTTATCCAAAATTATCATATGTAATATGCATGTATTTTATGATAAAACTTGCTGAATCTTTCAATACAATCATATGTGTACTTGAGGAGGCTAATCTGGTATATGTATGGACCAGTTTGATGCTCATATGTCTCATTTTGATTTGTGGTCATTAAAATAATTTGAAATGGTAAATATTTACTAAACATTACAGTATTAACTTGCACTTCCTAAGCAATGCCTGTTCTTGAGGTGAACTTTAATTATGATTCAAGATGGTGAATAATTGATAAGCAAACATTATAAAGGCCATATTAAAATAAGTTATAACCAGTTTAAGAAAAGGGTACTTAGTCAATGGTTTGTCAAGTAGGAAATATATAGACGATATTAAACAAATTGCCATTTATTATCAATAAATTGAAAATAATTGGTAATGAGTTCAGTATTCTGTTTACTACTCAGACAATTTTAATCATTCTGTTCTTTAAACTTGATATCCTATAACATTATGGATGAGGTTACGTTGTTCTTTTTTTGGTTTTAGTGACATCATTTGGACTTTTACAAAATTATAATGATGTCATATTTAGTACAGACAAGCATATTATATTGGTCACAATGACCAGAGCGACCCAAAAAAATTCCCTGTTAAACCATTGCTGATATTTTCTCAGTGGGAAAATAACAAATATGTACCGAGTGACTGAGATAATAAGTAAACGTACATGCAAGCAAGATATAGCTAACTAAAGTGCCATTCACCATATACATGTATGCAGTTTATATGCAGTAATTGACAGTTGGTCTAAGTAGCAGCATTATGTCCTTACGACATACCTAGTATTATTAACCTGCTGTCTCTGTTTACAGTTGCTAGTAGATTTATCCGTTTAAAAAAAAATTGTTCATAGTTTATTGCATGTCTGCTGACCACGTACATTGTTTGAGTGTTTGTTTACATGTAGTCACTATTAAATAGAAGTGTGTGCTCAATTTTGTTTTTAATACAAGCAAGCATTATAACTATTTGGTAATTTTGAAACAATTTTTTTTTTTTGCATCACTTTCACCAAAACATATAATCTCTGCTATACAGCCAATAATGTATGGCAAATCACTGCCTTATCTTGTGTAAATATGAGTAACACAATATAAACATTGTAAAACATTGTGAAAATGTGTTGATATACTGTACTGATGATTTCTTGCCAGCAGACAATACTTGATTGTTTTTTAAACACTTATTGGCATATAATAGTAGTTCTAATATTCACATGCACTCTGTATTTGAAAGCAGTTCTATCGTTAACATATATTTAGATTTGTCTATGTTAAATAAGTGCAGTTTTTCTACATTTTAGACCTATAAGTAAGTTAAAATCATTGAAACAAATACATAGCCACTTATGTCATAATGGCTCTTGGTTATACAAATTTTAAACGGTATTAGTTTTAGTTATTTGCTAGTGAAATGGTAGCTTGATTAGTTTGTGAAGCACATAATCAAATATGGTCTGAAATTGTCTGGTTAACTGTAGGTGGCCATTAAAAATTGTTCTTATGAGAGCTAAGAAATACTATTGTCTTAGTTATATTCTTGTAGAACATATTTCATGTACTTGCATGATTTCTATTTACAGGACAGAATGTATTATGGTCTTTCACGAAGATTACCCTGCCCATATCCAAATAAGTTTAAATTAGACTTCTTCAAGGAAATATACTAGTTACCGCAAATTTGGTTGAAATGAAATTGTAGTTGTGGACCAAAATGAAAGATTCATCCTCAGAATGGTTTGGGACCTGTGTGATACAATGAAATTCAATTTTTTTTAAAAGAAATAAATGACTGTTGGTAGAACTCTTTGAAAACCTGGGACATGCTTAAGTCCTTTCACTCATTATGTTCTGCAGTTTGTCAAAATTCTGTTCCTGTCATTTTATTAAAGTGGTAATTTCATCAGTTTTGTCCATTACTCTCTGTCCTGAATAAGTTCATCATGTGCAGAATCATAATGGCATCAGGTGCTTAAAGATATTTTGATTCTGCCTATATTGCATTGACACTATGTAATTCTGATAATTGCAAAAACATGTCATTTTATGAAAACTGCATCAAATGGTATTTCCGTTTTGTGTGGGTGAACTGTTAAATTATTAAACTGCCTGTACATTACCACTAATACAATAGTCCTTGATCTACATATGTATTATAACATTTATCGAGCCAATTTTTTCTCATTAGTTTATATGTCATCTACTTTTATACCTAGGGACAACAGTATGTGTTTACCATATCAGAACTCTTTGACCAACTTTTTATCAAGTGTTTATGTCGGTGAATGAGTGTGTGAACTATTACCAAGAGTCATGTTATCATTTTACATATATACACCAGATCTCTTAATTTACCAAATATGCCATGTTATCATTTAGTTTGATTGGTGTACAAACATGTTAAGTAATGTAGTGAATACCATGTATGTTATCATGTCTTGGTATATAATCAAGACTTTTCATTTACCAATATGTGAAGAAATGTGCCGAATCCCAGCTTATCACATCTTGGTGTGTAAACTTAACACGTCATTTAAAGATTTGATAACTGGATTGTTTTTGTTTTGCCCATGGATGCAACAGACAAAACAGAATAAACAATTTTAGAAAACTATGGATTGTTGTTCAAGTAGTTTATGTTCAGTACTAAGACCATTGTTTTGCACACTAATTTTGATAATTGAGGAGTTAACATAATTATACACACAAAAAAAAAAGGATTAACAAGACCCCCAGCACATTGTTTATTCATAGGATGTTTTTTGTCACTCATGAACATTAGAGGAATCTCACTTCCACCACTATTGCTACTCTTTCTGATTAGTAGTAAGGGATCTTGTATAAACCTGTTTTTGAGTAGGGGTCGATGCAAGTTGCATGCACCTACCCATTGAGTATTGCTGAGAACTGAGTTGCAGGTGGTGTCGAGATTAAAAATCCCATGCCTCGACTGAGATTAGACCTCAACCATGAGTAACAGCTTAATCATTGGTACATAATTGTATGTAAAAATTTATGTGTAGACTGCAAGAAGTCTTATATATTCATTCTCCTGTAGTCAGAACAGTACATGTCATTGCTTGAGAAGATACTTTATTACACTGCTGTACTACTGAGCTACAAACATATATGTGTAGAC
>JAULBS010130445.1:0-13449 GCA_032355785.1 Symmetromphalus regularis
TGACTGTTGTTGAATTGTTTACCAACTCACGCTGAAGTAAAGTGACCACTATTGTTAATTTACCAACTCACTCTGAAGTAAAGTGACTGTTGTTGAATAATTTACCAACTCATTCTGAAGTAAAGTGACCGTTGTTGAATAATTTACAAACTCACTCTGAAGTAAAATTACTTGTTGAATAATTTACCAACTCACTTTGAAGTAAAGTGACTGCTGTTGAATAATTTACCAACTCACTCTGAAGTAAAGTGACTTGTTGAATAGTTTACAAACTCACTCTGAAGTAAAGTGACGGTTGTTGAATAGTTTACCAACTCACTCCGAAGTAAAATTACTTGTTAAATAATTTACCAACTCACTCTGAAGTAAAGTGACTGTTGTTGAATTGTTTACCAACTCACGCTGAAGTAAAGTGACCACTATTGTTAATTTACCAACTCACTCTGAATTAAAGTGACTGTTGTTGAATACTTTACAAACTCACTCTAAAGTTAAGTGACTGTTGTTGAATACTTTACAAACTCACTTTAAAGTTAAGTGACCGTTGTTGAATAATTTATAAACTCACTCTGAAGTAAAGTGACTACTGTTGAATAAGTTACCAACTCACTATGAAGTAAAGTGACTGTTATTGAATAATTTACCAACTCACTATGAAGTCAAATGACGTGTTGAATAATTTACCAACTCACTCTGAAGTAAAGCGACTGTTATTGAATAATTTACCAACTCACTATGAAGTCAAATGACTTGTTGAATAATTTACCAACTCACTGTGAAGTAAAGCGACTGTTATTGAATAATTTACCAACTCACTCTGAAGTAAAGTGAATGTTGCTGAATATTTTACCAACTTTCTCTGAAGTAAAGCGACTGTTATTGAATAATTTACCTACTCTACTCACTCTGAAGTAAAGTGACTGTTGTTGAAACTGTATATATGCCAGACACTTTGACTAAACAATTAAGAATTTACTGTATAGTGACTGAACTAAAATTTTAAAAATATATATTTATATATATATTATCTAGCTATAAAGTAAAATTGTGGTTTAAACTGATAGATAGCAGATACCTCGATTAAACTAGCTTCGAAGTAAAGTGACTAGCATTAACATGAACATGAATATATACTAGACACCTTGATTATGCATATTTAATTATGTGATAAAATTAATTAAATGTCATCGTGACTTATTGCGGTCTTGTACGACCTGTCAAATTTTCATTTTGTGTGTAATGGTTTATTTATTCCCGTAGACGTTTTCAATTAGTCTCGTCACTGCTGGTCGTTGTAAATTTAATTTTAATTAATTAATCTGTTGTTAAAGTGGCATCGTGTATTTGTAAACTCATTAATTACACTTTCGGGTGTGAATTATATGATCACGGATAATTTACTGAAAAGTCTATTGATACGGATAGCTGTAATTTAATGTTCTATATTTATATGTACTATATTTATATGCTACTATCGTTCTTCTTTTCAAACCGATAAGGTAGGCATTTCAACATATGTTTGGGTTATATAGTTTTAAACCTTTAATGTATACAACATTTTAATGTGTTATTTAAAATATCTGTTTGATAATAAGATGAGTTTTAGTCGTCTAAATTATATTTTTACAGAACTTTTAAAGTTCAGACCAGTAGTCTTTAACTTTCATTAAGAAAAAGATATGGTTGTTCGTTTATCAACACCCTAGCACATTGTTTATTCAACGGTTTTTAGGTGTTAAACATATGGTGTTTGCAACTTAGTCTTCAGATGAAACTCGTTTCTTTTTTTTAAATTTTCTTTTCATTAGCAGCAATGGGTTTTTATATGGTCTTTCCCATAGACAGGACAGCACATTCCACGGCTTTTGTTACACTAGTGGCGGACCACTCTCTGGAACGATACATTTTCAATATCTATATTTAGTTTAAAAGTATGGCGATGACATGACGTTAATGTCTGCAGACTTTATGGAAGCCTAAGATATTAAAACGTTAATAGTTTCATTAGCAAGTGGCATGATGTTTGTCATTTGCATGATTTCAAGTAGCCCACTAGTCAAAAAAATAATTTTGAACGTATGTATCAATATAGACTTGTCTTTATAGTTCAGGCCCGTACGCAGGATTTTCTTTAGGGGGTGCGTTTGTGACGATATCCATGTTTTATTTTCGTTTTTAACGTTACTCTAGTAAATTAGCGTCAGTCCAAATTTGCATTTACGGACCTCGATAGATTTAGGGGTGTGCGTGTGCACCCGTCGCACCCCCACCCCATCCCCGCGTACGGGCCTGAAGTTATTTATTTATTTATTATTATCATCATCATAATTATTATCATCATCATCATTATTATTGTTGTTGTTGTTAATGATGATGATAATGATGTTGTTGTCTGTGAAAAGGTACTTTAAAAATACCCCTTCTGCTAATAGGAAAGAGTATAATTATGGCGGTAGAGGATTTTTCTGTGAACCATCATGAATACCGTGAGTTTGACATTCAACAGTCACTTATTGTATATCCCATTCTTAAACATTTATAATTATTGTAGGTAGATATTTATTTGGTTTTTAAAATACATGTGTATGTTTTGTTTTTGTGATTTTTTTTTTTAGATTTGTTTTTTTTTTTTTTTTTTTTTGCTTAACCAATTATTAAACCACACCCATCATTTTTGTGCATGTACATATTGTATATATTTATGTTTTGTATTTATGTTTATTCAGCTGATGAGTTGTAAAACTTAAAGCAATATTGAATAAAGAACTTGAACTTGGGGTGTCGTTAAATAATCTTTTCTTGTATTATTAATAATATTTTATCCACATGTATTTCCTTTTAACAGATTAAAGGCTTTCATCATTTTTTTTTTTTTTCGTAAAACACTGAGCTGTCTTACTTTCTTATACTTATGTAAAGGTCTCAACACATATACATAAGGTCTCAACACATATACATAAAACTGGTTCGTAATTTATTTAGTTGTTACAAGATTTATAGTTTTATGACGACTGCCACCAGTTTTAGTAGCGCAGTAGGTAGACAAAGAAAAAGGCCTTAAAAGGGTTCTTACTACTACAGACGGGTAGGATTTATTTATTTATGTATACCATTTGCAGTTTGGGCTATTTGCATTTCCAACCAGTGATCCACAACTGGTTTATCAAAGGCCGTGGTATGTGTTGTCATATCTGTGGGATGGTGCATATAAAAGACCCCTTGCTGCTTATCGGAAAAGAGTAGCCTAGGAGGCGGCAGCGGGTTTCCTCTAAAATACATATGTCAGAATGACCTTAATGTTAGACGTCTAACAGCAGATGATAAGATAAAAATCAATGTGCTCTACATGCGTCGTTAAATAAAATAAAACTTTATTAATTTTATGTACATTGTCTCCACGCTGTAGGAAAAAAATGGTCACTACAGATTGGTAACGTTATGTTTGTTAGTATTTTTCATGTCTCGCCAAGTTTTTTTACAGGTATGAATAAATAAAAATAACAACAAAATTTCATTTTCTTAATAAATTATAGGGTGTCGATAAAGACAAACTATTATTTGACTTTATTTACAAATATTTTGGCGACAGTCAAATTGGTTAGTAAGGAACTTTTTATATAACAGTAATTGTAGCCAGTTGAATATGGTTGAATAAAATGCACAATATAAGCAGGAAATGTTTTGTGATCATATAGCATGTAAATACTTGACAGTGATGCGAGTTCCATTATAATTCATTAAACCCGGGATCTACATGTATTTTCCTTGTATACTAATATTCATTAAGCCCGGGATCAACATGTATTTTCCTTGCATACTAATATTCATTAAGCCCGGGATCTACATGTATTTTCCTTGTATACTAATATTCATTAAGCCCGGGATCAACATGTATTTTCCTTGTATACTAATATTCATTAAGCCCGGGATCTACATGTATTTTCCTTGTATACTAATATTCATTAAGCTCGGGATCTACATGTATTTTCATTGTATACTAATATTCATTAAGCCCGGGATCTACATGTATTTTCCTTGTATACTAATATTCATTAAGTCCGGGATCTAAATATGTTTTCCTTTAATACTGATATTCATTAAACTTAGTTTGGTTGTATTCTCCAGTCACCGAGAGATTTGTATCACCTGGAAACATGACAGCAAATTATTTTACTTGATATTAAAATGTAAAGAACAAATATGTTTATACGCTTAGTTTCTTGTTTTTCTTCACGTCAGATAAGCTGAAACAAACAAAAAAGAACTAGGAACAAACGGTACACATAGGTTTTAATTAATCCAAATATATCCAAAGATAAAATGAACTACTTTGGAATTATTTCCCTAAGTAGCGTGACTTTAGCAATATGGTTCGACACATTTAATTTTTATAAACGATTCCTCATGATGACGGGAGTCATTGTTGAAGGGCATTTAAAACCATGTTATATAATTGCAAGGGCGAAAATCCGTTCCTGAAAGTGGGGGAACGGAACATCCCCTGTCCAAAAAGGGGGGGCACGGACCATTCACTGTTTTCCCGTCCCCTCCCCCCACCCCACCCCACCCCCGCGTTTGACGCCATTATAGATCTCTTGTGTACTTCAGTATGACTATATTTGCGCTAAGACAACATGGGTAAGTGTTGATACAACAAAGAGAAATATTAGTAAAGATTATTATTTAGGTATTTTAATTTCAGTTTTTCCAAACAAAAGTGGGGGTGAGTAAATACATAGGCGTCCCCCGTCCAAAAAGTGGGACTTCCGGGATTTACGCCCATTCATAACTGAACAGTGTCACGGAATATGGGTGTCTGATCCAAAGGTTAACACTTAACGACATTTTATTTCCTTGTCTAGATATTTTTCTTTATAGAATGATAATAATGATTTTCAGGTTAAACATGTAAAAATATTTTTTAAAGAAAATTTTATTTCATCCAAAGATATGGGTTAGAATAACAGTGTAAATATATTCCAATCTGAAATACTTTTTCCACCTCAGTACTACAGGACGAATTTTCTAAGTGGTGGGACGGGGCTCAAAAGCGTTTTTGTAAGTTTCGTTATCTTAAATGTTGGACTGGAGAAAGGAATCTTTACCCGAAATAAAAACTGGCGAAAATATTGGGGGATAGGCCCCTTACTCCTCCCCGGCTCCATTGTGCCTGCACCTCAAATACAAACAATTCCGATTATTCTTGTAAAGTTGTATTTTAACTTTAATAATGTATGGACGACAGCCGTTGTCCATCAATCACGTTTAAATTGTAACTTCACCAAATTAGTTCGTTCAAGAAAGTGGTCTAAATAACTAAACAGCGGTTGGTAATGTTTTCCTCCTTGCATGTGGTGTGCATAGTGTTTCCTCGCACCTCCCATCAACTGGAAAGGCATAACGTGGCACAGACTCCAAGGAAAGTCGTATCCTATGTGGTTCTCCAGCAGAAGCAGAAGGAATATTGGTACAAACAACGTACGTGTTAACGGGTGACTGTTGAACATTTTTAACGCAGTGTTAGCTGATAAAACTAACGTTATTCGTTCCACGTGCGTCAGCTGGTTCGTCACGTGACATTCTAGTACCTCGTGGCTGTGATGCCATTTGTGGATTTTTTTGTATAGCCACGCATTTCGATGAAGAGCGAAATGTATGCAGAAGAAGAACGCGTCATAAACCACGAGGCTCGCTATTACGTGGAACACCAATTGCGTTAACGTTGGTGCGTCGACCGGAAGTGCGCGTGTCGTCTGAATAATCGACTTCCGTTTTATTTCCCATACTGAAGGTTCCACTCCACAGTATTTTTTCACCATTAACGTGTCCAAAAACATGAAAGGCGTTGCATACGTTATTGCTTCTAGTATCATTCCCAAAACGTTTTGCGTGCGATATTTGACCGATTTTTCAATCTTATACTTGTCCAATATCCGAAGACCGTCCACAGAATAAGGATACAGGTTTATAAGGAGATAACAAGCCATTGTAAACCACGTTTCGAAGTACACAGAATTGTAAACCCATAACGTAAGGAGATGATTCCAGAAGAAATTGATTCTCAGCTGAATGGCGTCATACCAGTACACAGACAACACAGTGATGATCAAGATGAAGAGTCTGATGACATACACTAAGGACGGACTTCGTGAAGGTGGTGCTTCTCGTGTCGTCTGCATCTTGTCATGTAGTCTGCCTTTCATTACGTCAACCCCGTTGTCCAGGAGCAAACTGTTTCCACCTGAAATAGTTATAATATATATTAAACCACAAAAAACGGCCTCACCCACACAGAAATTTCCATTACATTACAAGAAAAGGTTGCATAAGGTTCCCATAAAAAAAAAACATTGTATATTTTGAGATGAAAATATTGAGAGGTATTGCAGATATAAGCTTAGGAAGGTGATGCAAAATAATTACCAAAAGCCAGTGTAGTTATTATGTATTTGTGTTAATTATTATTATCATTTAATGTTCTGTAAAAAAACAGTTTGTTTTATTTAACTACGCCTCTAGAGAACATTGATTTCTATCTTATAATCGGCTATTGGTCATTCTGACATATGTCTTTAGAGGAAACCGCACCCGACACATAAGCTACTCCTTCTAATAAGTAGCAAGGGATCGTTTATATGCACCTTCCCAGACAGGACAGCATATACCACGGCCTTTGATAAACCAGTTGTGGACCACTGGCTGGAAGGGAAAACAGCCCAAACTGTAATGGGGTCCTCTGAGAAGGATCGATCCGACGACCGACCGATCGGTTCACAGGCAGACACGCAACCGTCTGAGCTACATCCCGCTCCGACAGGACAGCACATACCACGGCCTCTGATGAACCAGTTGTGGACCACTGGTTGGAACAGAAAATAGGCCAAACTGCAAACGGATCCACCGAGGGATCGATCCTATGACTGACCGCTTCACAGACGGACACTCTTCCGCTTGAGCTACATATTGCTCCACTTGATGTTCTGTTTTAACTATTAAAAATTAATTGATGGTATAAAAAAATTAACACAAAATACCTGGTTATTATGTCCTTGGGGGTGGGAGTTACTATCTAAGGCACGTTGTCAATTGCTTGCTTGAAATACATGCTCCTCAATTTTTCCACCCTGTAACTCGTCAAATTAAAATGCTGCCTCGAGCAGTCGTAATGCCAGTACAGTGGGTTGCATAATACGTGCAAGTTATACCAGTGTGAATGGAGTTTGACCAGTGTCCATGCAATACCATTGTGAATGCGTAATCTGTATTTAGCATCTCCAGCAGTATTTCCCATTGTTCAAACATAATCATCAAGGATGATACGTCACACTGCTATTAAATCCAAACAGTTACTCAGGGCTATAGCAGCGAGTGGATTCATGGGATCATGTTAATCCTTATGTTTTAACAGTTATGATTACGGGCATTCTAAATTTAGGAATTTTTTCATAGGTCTTTTTTCAAACACTATGATCTACTACTACTGTCGTGTTTAAATATGTGGAGTCAATTTTAAGTATTTGTTGTTTGTTTTTATAAATTATACCTTAAATACCTATTCGATACTCTTTATATATTTTTTAGAACGCATAAAAAAATTCTGCAAAACAACGAACACGATAGTCTTTAAAATATACAGATAATTAATTAAAAATTGATATTTTGTATTATGCAGTTTTTTCCCTTTGTGATTACTGAAAATAACTTATCATCGGAAAAGACGGAACAAAAATTATAAAAATTTGTTTTTCTTTATTAAAAAATTCCGTTGTTGTCCTTTTCCACTGCTGAGTGCAATTGACATGATTTACCTCTAAAGAAACGATAACTATTAACAAGTTTCAAAGCTAATCTGTTTGATGTATTTATCTTTAATTGCAATTTATGAAATAAAACAAGGAAAAAATCGTTTCAATGTGTCCGATGTACAGTCATGTCCGACTCGAGATCATTTTAGGCTACCCTAAAACGTTTCACAGTTTCACGGCTCAGATGCAACTTGAGATTCGTTAAGCATCGCTGCGCCGATTCGGTGGGCGGTGACAAACAAGATGAAACCGGCTTTTCCTGAACCTGCTTAGAACATAAAATATTACACTAAAATATTGTCAATCATATATTCTTTACCTTGTTAAATTATAACTCGTAGAATCTTTAAGTCGCTGGCTCCAGCTGGTTGCTAGAAACATTTCGCTTCGACAGCGACAAGGAAATCCCGTTTTCTGATACCGGTGATATATACACAATGCTGGTCACGTGATGTTTCCGTTTACGTCCGTAAATAAACCTTTCTCGGACCGTTGAGCAATCGTGGTTTTTACTCTCCATACGAAACGATTTTAACCTTTTGATGAATTCGTTGCTATGGTAATTTCTTGTAAATTACCATGTATGTTAATAGTAGTTAATTAGGCATGTTTACAACCGGATGATGACACGCCGTTTGTTATGGCAACATTTATGTGTTATACAATATCTAATCGATAACTTTTATTGTAACATGTTTTAATATTGATTTTTCAATACAACATAATGTCTTGTAACAGCAGTTATAGAATGGTTGAAATTCTTACAGGACCTTCGAGTTATAGTGTAGGATTGAATCAAAGGAGGTCGTTCTAATAATAATAATAATAATAATAATAATGATGATAATAATGATAATAAAAATACTACTATTACTACTGCTACTACTACTACTACTACTTCTACTACTACTTCTACTACTTCTACTACTACTACTACTACTAATAATAATGATGATGATGATAATAAATAAATGAATAAAAAACTAAAAAGTTTACAAAAAATTCGATATCAGGGTGACGATATTTTGCTAGAAATACCACACATCATAAATGAAAATAAGTGTCGACCCATCGGGACAATAAACATAGATATTTCTAGACAAGGGCGAAAATAGCTTCCAGGAAGTGGGGGAGACGGAACATCGACCCTGTCCAAAAAGTGGGGGCACGGAGTACCTTCCGGTCCAAAATGGGGGAATATGCCCCCCAGTATTGAAGCCATTATAGAACCCCTGTAAACTTCGGTATATTTGCGCTAGGACCAAATGTTTAAGTGTTATATTGATACAATAAAGAGAAATACTGGTAAAGATTATTATTTAGGCATTTTAATTTCAATTTTTCGAAGCGAAAAGTAGGGGGGATAATTATATAAGCGTCTCCCCTGTCCAAAACTTAGGAGATGCGTGCCCCCATCCCGACATTTACGCCCATGGTAAAGATCTATTCTCGTGAATTTGAACAGTGGCGATACAAAACGATGTGGCATCTTGAAGAGGGCGGGCGAGTGCTCTCGGTTTTCGCTAGACTGGTTTTTACCCCTATGTTAGATAAAGGCAATGTGATAGCAGGTCCACTGTTTTGCCAGTACTAATTTCGTGTATAGATTCGCGGATTCGCGCTTCACTTTTTATACATCCATAATCATTAGCCCCTCCCTCCTTGAAAAATACCCCCCACACAAACTTTGAAAATACGTCCAACGCGCCTGGATAGAAGACGATAGTAGTTCACGAGCGCCCGCCATCCTTCCTAAACACCCCACAAGTAACAGTTAATTTGCTGACAGACGCTAGACTCTTTTCCCCCTAACGATAATTCGAGAAACGACGTTTTAGAACACATCCCATGTGTTCACGAAAGATTAGCTTCAAGTCGGGTACAGTTTATAGATGCTAATGTCAGAAAACTGTTTAAGGACGCTCGTCATGGATACACGCCAGTGGCGGACCCAGAAAATCCATTTAGGGGGCCCTGTCATATGGATTTTATTCGGCCACTGAAAACTAAACCACTATTTAATAACCATAGCAACCAAATTGAAAAACCCGTTACGGAAGTGAAAACAGTTTACGAAAAATTTCCAAAATATATATTAGATCCCCCTGTCTTGGGTAGACAGCTATCCGAGTTGCTAGTTTCCAAGGGTAATCAGGATATAAAATCTAATAGATATATATTGACCAATGTTAATATTCACTAGAAATACAGTAAACACAAGTTACAGTTTCAATCTGTATTCAAGTACTACCCCAATAACATGTAAGTTACAGTGTGCACAACACCTAACAATAATCCACTCACAATGTTGAGTGTAAATAAGATAAACAAATATTAACTACTTAAGACTCTGTGAATGAATTAGTTTAATTTCCCATTATTTAAGTAGATTAGCACAGGAGTCTTCCCCAAGTAATTAACACTATCAATAAGCGTATGTGCTTACAAATAATCAAATATATACGGTTCAAATGATTCCTAAACAAAACTTCAATTTTCCCGAATCGGTCTGACCCATGGTATTAGTTATGTTTATAACAATGCACCTCAATTAACAATATCATACAATTTACCAACTCGGTCTGAGAAAGTTTACAAGATATGTTTATAAGAATGCTTCAATTAAACAATTATCTTACACTTTACCAGGTCGGTCTGAACCAGATTACTAGATATGTTTATACTAATAATTCAATTAAACAATTATCTTACAATTTAACAGTTCGGTCTGAACCGAATTACCAGATATGTTTATAATAAAATATGAGAGTAATTGTCACAATCAACTACCAAGGTTATGAACAGAGCAGAAAATGCATAGTACCTTGGTCCAACTGAACGGATACATTGTGTTCAGTGGACTCAGAGCTCCAAGTTCTTCGAGGACAATTTCCAAACTGCTCTCTAAGATAAAATAGCTAACTCTTAAATAGACCAGTCATATGTTTGTCATTTACAAACCTCAGACAATCATCAAGCAATATAACTAAATACAACTTTGTACCCCAAACATCTACTTGTTTAGACTGAGCTGCGTATTCCAGCTAAAATCATCACCATCAAACTCTCTCATTGTAGAATTACATAACTATAAATACATAGCCAATACCAGTGTAGTGATGTTAGGAGTGTCAAACACTTGTAAGGAAAAAGGGTCTTGCAATCTATAAAGGCAAGGAACCTCATTTCGTCACACACACCCACCTTGAAAAGGATATTTCCTCTACTCTAAGTGTATGGAAATATGCATACAAAGATTATATCACATTACCGTCAATGTGACGTCAAAGGTGCGTTAACCGACGCATACGGCACATGCATAATTCGTACAACACATATGATATAGTGACTACCAGTAATCACAATCAGTCTTTGAGTCTCTGGGTTACAATAAAAATACATAACTATAAATGTCAATACAGGAAGCACCACTGGTTTAATTTCTGGAAAGCGCATCGGCAATGACATTAGATGTGCCTTTGATGTGTTTGATGGTGATAGGAAACTCTTGGATTAGGACACTCCATCTCAGGATACGTTGTTTGATTTCATCCGATGGATGAAAGTCAAGGGATTGTGATCAGTGAAGACCACCACCTGGTGTATGGTTGACTTCAGGTATATCTGAAAATGTTTTAGTGCCAGAATCATGGCTAGAGTTTCTTTTTCGATGGTCAAGTAGTTCAACTGATGACAATCAAACTTTTTAGAATAAAAGCTGATGGGATGGTCAACATTAATGTCATCTTCTTGGAAAATGACTGCCCCAGCTCATAGGTCGCTTGCATCAACAGCAAGTTTGAATGGCCGAGAAAAGTCTGGTGCTGCCATGACTGGTATGGAAGACAGCATCGTTTTAAGAAGGTTAAATGCTGCCACTCAGGTGTCTGTCCAAGAGAACGTTACCTCTTTTTTCAGCAAGTTAGTTATTGGCACGGCAATGGTTGCAAAGTTGGCACAGAACTGTTGATAATAGCCTACTATTCCCAGGAATCGACGCACTTCCTTGCTAGTTGGTGCAGGATAATCAAGTAAACACTGGACTTTGGCGGTTAAAGGCACGACACAACCATGCCCTACAGTATGTCCAAGGAATGTCACAGATGCACAGCTGAACTCACATTTGGCAAGATTTATTGTCAGATTGGCATATTTTAGTTTACTGAAAATTAGCTTCAGTGTGTTCAAGTGTTCTTCCCACAAATTTTTGCAAGAACCACATCATCAAGAAAGATACTAACATTTGGCATGTTGGCCAACAGTGTTCATCATTCGCACGAAGGCCGATGGAGCAGTTTTAAGGCCAAATGGTAATAAGCTAAATTGATAGAGGGCATCTTGTATGATGACAGTAAGAATGTTTTTCGCATTTTCTGTCAAGGGAATTGAGTAGTACCCTTTTACCAAATCCAACTCTGTGATGAATTTAGTGTGGCCAACACGGTCGATGCAGTCATCCAAACTTAGCAAGGGATAGGCATCTGCCTTGATCAGTTGATTAACACATCGTAGGTCAGCACATACCTTTTATATCTCCCTTTGGTACTAGGATTACAGGTGATGCCCACTGACTGCTAGATGGCTCAATTATGTCATGTTCTAGCATATGATCTATCTCGTTCTTCAAGATAGCATGTTTCTCAGGATTAAGACCATAAGCATGTTGACGAATTGGCATCGCATCTGGGTTAAGGTACACATCATGGATGACAGCGTTGGTTACAGTAGGATAATCCTGGCAAATTGAGGAGTTATCCTGAATTAATGTCTTAAGTTCCTCTGGCTGCAAACTGTCACAGTGTTGTAAGTAGTGGCTCAAGTTACCAAGAATCTGGCTATTTGGCAACTTGGGCTCCACAGATGTATGTTCGTCACAGGAGATCAAGTGGCTCTCGATCTGAACGGGTAACACTGGAACTATTGGCAGTCTGTCTACATAGCCTTTTAACAAATTGATGTGACAATATCTACGTTTTCTTTCCGTCTGGAGTATTTATTATATATCCAGTGTCACTAACCCGTTTACATACAGAATAGGGACTGAAGTACCTGCTCTGCAAAGATCCCCTTTTAATGGGAAGGCACAGCAGCACCTTATCCCCAGGTTTAAAATCACGAGTTTTAGCTTTCATGTCAAAATAAGATTTTATTTTGTCTTAGCATAACTCAAATGTTTTTTAGCTAACTCAGTAGCCTGACACATCCTATCTCTAACTCTACTTACATAACTGAGCAGATTCTCTGAGCTAGCTTCTGCTAACCAACTATCTTTTATAAGTTTGAGTGGACCCTTAGCCGAATGTCCATAGACCAACTCAAACAGGGTGAATCCCAAGGATTCTTGTTTAGAATCACGTGCTGTGAACAACACAAAAGGAATTGACTGATCCCAGTCAGTACCACTGTCTTAACCCTGACTTTCAGGATGAAATGCAGCTGAACGGATCTGTCGAATATTTAATATAGGCAGTACTTGTTGGATTAATTTGCTCAGGTGATTCCTCCTTATCCTCTGCAAAAGGTGCCTATAGCGGGGGAAGCCTTTTTTCCAAAGGTTTTAATTTACTAAGTTACTACATCAGTTGCAGCTAGTGCGTTTTAAAGTATTTCACGTACACAGGGTTTACCGGCTGAACTTCAAAGC
>JAULBS010130456.1:0-13449 GCA_032355785.1 Symmetromphalus regularis
GACATTGGACCCGGGGGAGACGGGTCCGAACCAAATTGGATGTGGACCCGTATAAAAAATACTTCACCTCACCTCAACTAACTGACTAACAGATCTATATATGCAATATTTGCAGTCTGTTCCCCAAAAGATCTGCTTTCGCGAGGAAGATTGCTATTGGCCCAGGGACTAGTATTATTTAAATTTTACTCATCCTCAGTAATTTCTTCTAACCTGGAATGCAAGGTCAAGTGCTAATTTTTATCTATGATAAGTAACTCTTATTTGTTCATGGGTAAGATTTTGATAATAAGTAGAAGATATTAAATGAGATATTTGTTATCAAATGTATGTCCCTCTTGAATTAATGTTATTTTGTCACTCAGTAAATTGTAGTGAGTTTGATATTTTATTTATTATACCAGTCATTTATAATCATTCCAGTCTTTAAACTTTCTCTGTGCAAGACAGTTTAGAATAATGGTAGCCTATAATGTTATGGATGACATTAAGTTGTATTTTTGCTAGTTGTAGCGATATAAAATGCACTTTAAAAAATTATAATATCATTTTTTGTACAAGTAAGCTTATTGGTCATAGCAGTCAGATGAACCCAAAGAAATGCTTTGTTAAAGCAGTGCTGATATTTTCTCAGTGTACTACATGTAGGTTATTAGTTCTGATTAGGGTAATGATATTTGTTTATATTACAGTTTAAATGATTCTTTTCTTTCATCTATGTGTTTGCTGTGTTCTGTGTTGAGTGATTGTACATCCCAGTTAATAATATCATCTGAAACTGAATAAACATTTTAATAGTTATTTCTGCTTAATTGATGCAATCTTACAGTACCATTTATTTAATGTTAATATTACAATATATAGTTGTTGGTTTTTTAAGCAAAACTTTATTTTTTGATTTATGGATCTGTCATTGTTCATTTTGACAAAAAATTGACTAAAAGTAAAATGCTGTTTAGACCATTTTAATTTAAATTTCTTCACGATCCTGTTTGAATCACTGATATTGCTGGGATAGTATTAAAAAAAAAATATTACTATTGATAATTAACATATTTTGTTAAAGATCCATTTACAGTGTCAGCTCTAAGCCAATCAAGCATTCTGTTTGAAGCTGATATTTGAAAATTGAACTAATTAGTGAATTTCTGCAAGTCAACCCCCCCCCCCCCCCCCCCCGAATAGATAATGTTTTCTTTTGTGCTGGGGGGGGGGTTGTTAAATAAATAAGCAAGTCAAAATGGGTACATTCTCTGAACTAGTATCAGGTGTGTACCCATGGGGAGCGTGTTTGAACCCTTCTGGATGTAAACACCATAAACAGGTACATACATATATACATACACATAAGTGACAAAAATTCTTTAACATTTTATTCCGTCCTCTAGCTTGTAAATTTTGTTTAAAAAATCCATAATTCAAAAAATAAAAAAGTGTGCCTTATTGTAATTAAAAATATATATATATTTATTTCAAACTCTTTCAAATATTAAGGGAGTCGTCAGCAGATGTTGAAAGTCCGAGAGATGAAGAGCGTCCTTCTTATGTTGCTGAAGTTGTGTTGCGTGACCTTATATGTAGAGCTTCATATGGAAACATCAAATCTGCCATCACACCAGTATTAGTGTGAGTACTGTTTACAATGTTCTTACAATACTGCAAATCATAATAGTGTGCATACTGTTTACATTGTCCTTGCAATACTGCAAATCATATATTAATATGAGCGCTGTTTACATTGTTCTTACAATACTGCAAATCATATATCAATATGAGTGCTGTTTACATTGTTCTTGCAATACTGCAAATCATATATTAATGAGTGCTGTTTACATTGTCCTTGAAATACTACAAATCATATATTAATATGAGTGCTGTTTACATTGTCCTTGCAATACTGAAAATCATAATATTAGTGTGAGTGCTTTTTACACTCTCCTTGCAATACTGTAAAGCATAATATTAGTGTGAGTACTGTTTGTCTTTATAATATTGTAAATCATAATATTAGTGTGAGTATTGTTTAACACACTCCTTGCAATACTGTAAATCATAATAGTGTGAGTACTGTTTGTCTTTATAATACTGTAAATCAAAATATTAGTGTGAGTACTGTTTGTCTTTATAATACTGTAAATCATAATATTATTGTGAGTACTGTTTGTCTTTATAATACTGTAAATCATAATATTAGTGTGAATACAGTTTGCCCTTATAATGCTGTAAATCATAATATTATTGTGAGTACTGTTTACACTCACCTTGCAATACTGTAAATCATAATATTAGTGTGAGTATTGTTTGTCTGTATAATACTGTAAATCATAATATTAGTGTGAGTACTGTTTACACTCTCCTTGCAATACCGTAAATCATAATACTGGTGTGAGTACTGTTTGTCCTTATAAATAATATAATACTGTAAATCATAATATTAGTGTGAGTATTGTTTGTCCTTACAATGTCCTTACAGTACTATAAATTATAATATTAATGTGTGTACTGTTTACATTGTAATCACAGTACTATAAATTACAATTACCCAATATATTAATTTGGGTGGATCTCGCTAAAGTCAGTAGAGAGTTCGCCTTATTCGGTAGTCTTAATCTGTGATTGAGTTTATTCCCATCTCCACCAGAGTGTTCCGTGACTCGTACATGAAAGACTGTTAACTGTATTGTCCTGTCTGTAGAAAAGGGCATGTAAGTGAATTATTGCAGCTACTGGAAACATTTAATGAGTTTCCTCTGATGAATTACCAAATGTCAGAATTATAAAATGTTTGACATCCAATTGCCAATGAATAATAAATCAGTGAGCTCTAGTGGTATCATATAATAATAATAATAAAATAAATGTGGAAAATATGATGACTGTATAAATGCAATAATTAAATTACATGTTTTGATTTTATTCACAAGACAGTACTGATTTAAAAAATGCAAGAAGCATTAATGAAAAAACATCTTTTATGGAACCTCTATTATTGGGTATAATATAAATTTCTTGACATTAATTTTGTCATTTAATGTTTGTGTTCGTTTCTATTTTTAATTTGTTTGTGGATTTTAAAATGTTCAGTTTTATTTGATTGTCTTCTCTTTATGATAGCTATTTCTTTTCAATACAGTATACATATATCTTAGCCCTGCAGTGTTAAAATTTGTAATACAGTTTGTGCTATTCAGTAGGAATGTGGCATTTATCCTGTATCATGGTTTACACACGTTCAATAATACTTATGGTGGTGAGTGAGTTGAGAATGGGGGATAAATATATAGTGTACATATTTCCTAACCCTGCAGTGTTAAAATTTACAATACTTTTTGTGCTTAACAGTGGAAATATGACATTTACCCTATATTATTGGTTTACACACTTTCAATAAGCGATACTTAATTGATCCGACTCCTATTGATTTTTTTGTCTTAACTCAAACTCTTGGCACTTGTAAGAAGCACGCTTTTTCTCACTTAGAGTAATGGAAACACATTTTTACCACAATTATTCAGTCATTTCCAATCTGGAATGTGTCATTATCATTTTGTGTTGGATTCCTGTAAACTGTATATTACATTTATTTACATATTGTTTTTTTAACTGTTGTCTTGATGTAAAATCTTCTATACACTATATTTTTTGTGTCTCAACAAGAATATGTCAGTAGAAATTTCCACTTAGTTCTTGCTGTCATATATATTACATAGGGTGTACACTGTGATTGTTTTTAATCACTTTTAGTCATTTCATTTTATCCTGTGAAATGTAAAATAGACAAAAGTGCTATCCTCACTTAACATTTTCTCTCCTGTAATTTCATACAAGCAATAAACTGCTCTTCTGATAATTTTAAATAGAGTTGACTGAATAATACAATTTACAATTTTCCACAACTGTACTTATTTGTTTAAACGCATACTCCCACGGACTCTTGACCTAACTTCCAAACAAAGAATTAATTTTAAATATAAACATTTGATTTGTCCATAGAAATACTTCATTCAGCTACTTATATAATCACTGCATCTCGCTTATTATCAATATTTTAAAAATAATGAATTATGCTCACAGACAAATAAATCGAAAAAAGAAAGAAAAACAATTCCGTTGAAGGTGTGACGTATATATTTTGAGTCACGTGATGGGTATTTCCCCGTTAGCCATTATTTTAAAACTTCTGAATATTTTTGTAGCTGCAAAAACATTTCATATCAATTTATTTCACCCCACGAGGAGTTCCTATCTTGAAATGTTTAAATGTGAAAAAAATCTATTGACTGGACATGGAATTCCCTAAACCATGGTTCATTTAAAATGTCTTGTGTGATATGAAAACAAGATCTAGTATAACAAATGCATGTAAGTTTCATTCATAATTAATATTTAGACCACAAAGCCCCATAAATTCTGTGGGACGATGCCTTTAACATAACAGAAAAATATCCACTGAAAGTAACCATATTTAAGCACCCCCACCCCACACCCAACAAACTAAATTATAGGGATTTCTCACAGAAAACCATTTCATCTTGCTCATTGTTTTTCTAAAGTGTGTCTAGAGATGGAATGACAGGACAAGTTCAGTTTATTTAGAGATTTATCAGTATTTACCAACAGTCCCACAAATTGCAATCATATCACTATAATAACATGCATTGCAAATTTGCAGCGATGTTGGACAAATATCTGAAAAGGTCATCGGCTCTTTAAAGATGTTTGTGGTAATGGTCTGTATACTTTAGTATTAGGACTTAATTTCCACTGGCCATGATTTGAAATTCATTAGCGAGGACTTAGGCACTGTTGAGACTAATATTTGAGAGTCACTAAAGTACAAAACTGGAAATAAGCCATCAGTCATGGATGTTATCCAGTACAATATGTCATTTTGGAAGATTTGATGGTCACAAAGTTAATTGTTTTGGTTAAGTTTTAGTGAAAATCAACATTTCTGTATAAACAGATTTTATGCAGCTTATGTATATTGTAAAAATCAGGCTAAATTAAATAATAAAAAAAGCATAAACTATAATAGTATAAAACTTAAGGAATTTTCATAATGTTTTAATTGCTTATTATATTCTGTGACAAACTTTTTCTTTAATGTCAGGCACAAATTGATTGATATAGGACTTTTTAACTAAAAGAGCAAAACAAATTATTGCCAATTATTATTATAAATTGTATTTGGTAAATTTTTCTTTAAAATATTATGTAAATGTTTTCTAATTATACTCATTCTCTTTAGAAATGAGCTTGTTTATAACCTTGTCAATTTATAAGTTCATCTTTACTTTTGAAATCTGACAAACATTTAACAAATTCACATTTAAATTTTTTTTATTTTTCTCATACATGTACCTGGTACTGAAAAAATTGTAATATGTTTATTTGAAAATATTTTTGTTTTTGTTTCAAAAGCTGATGTGAGAAATGTTGCTTTTGGCTGGCTTCTTTAGCAAGTTATCTGTGTTTTCATTTCCAATATTGCCACAGTGAGCAGGAAACCTTTGTAGTGTGGTTTTGTTTGTTTTGAGACTGTTATATTTATACTTGGTATTGGATTTCTGTTTTCAGACATCTTGACAATCACAAACTCTGGGAGTCAAACAAATTTGCCAAGAAATGCTTTAAAGTGATAATGTATTCTGTACAGGTTGGTTCCAAATATATGCATTATATTTAAAATATTTATCAATATCAGGGGATGAAACAGTTGGTCAATTGGTCGCCAATGCCAACCACATTTTAGAATTGGCATCTATAAAGAATAGTGTTAATCACCAATGACTTCTTACATGATGCATTCTGTAGGACATTTCAAGCTGAAGACAGTGATTTAAAACCCGCTAGTGGTTGGCTGATACTTGACTAAGTGTTAAAATTACCAAATCAATGTGCTCAAGTGGTGTAGTTAAAAAAACAAAAACATATCCTGGAGAACAACTCAAGCAATTGGCTTCTAGACCTAATAAATATAAATTATTCAAACCTTTCTGTTTAAAAATGAAATAAAATTTCTGCATGCTCTATGGAAACCAGCATCAGTCTAAACAAAGGATTGATCCCACTCTTAATTCATAATTGCACCAGTGGGTGTAAGAAAGGCGATGTTATGTGCTGTCTGTGGGAAGTGTATTTAAACAACCTACCACTATTCAGAAAGAAAATCTATGTGGTAATAACAGGTTTCTTCTATGAACCATATGTCACAAATACCACATGTGTGACACAAAATAGCTGATGACTAAAAATGTTGTTACGGTGTCATTAAAAATCAAATTTTTCTGTCTGAACCAAAGCATTTTTTTTTTAGTTCTATGTAAACATGGTTTTTAATTGTATAAAACTGTACTGTACTAAAATTCAAAATGTGACTTAGAAATCTCATAAAGAAAATGAAAGGATTGTTTGTTTAATGTTACCCCAGCAGATAGGTGGTTAATCAGCAGGTATCAAACGCATTGTATTTGTGGCACATGGTTCACAGAATAAACCCTCTACTGCCACATAGGCTACTCTTTCTGATTAGTAACCGCTGGTCTTTTGTATAAATCTTGCCACAGACAAGACAGCACAAACCACTAATTTTGTTTCACCAGTTGTTGCTCACTGTCTGGATCAAGAGATAACCCAATGGATTAGAAATCTCTGGTTTCTTGAATTACATTTGTATGTTAGCTTATGTTGTCTTTCATCTAACCAAATTGTAATTTGCACAAATTAAATGTTGCCATTGTGCCATGTAAATGTACAGCTGTTTTTATGAAATTTTGTGCTATAAATTTGGCATTATTAAAATCACATTTTGTCAGTTCCATAACAATATGATTCAGAGTTCTTTTATAAAGTATCTCATAAAAGGTGTTTACTCTTTAAGTGAATTACAGTACATACAATTTTTTTAAAATGTGTTCTACACGTTAATTATTGATGGCTACAATATATTTTGTTTCAAGGCACAACATGGCTATTTAGTTATCCAGATGTTGATGTCACATCTAAACAAACACGTGAAGAGTGACCCAATGATAAAGACTGGAATTATCGGTGTTCTGTATGAAACTGTCATCATTTCGGTTGGTGGAACTATTGGTAAGTTTGTTACTGATAAAGGAGGGGGTGGTGAAGATTTTCTTTGGATATTGCATCTTAAAAACACTTGAAGCAATGACCCATTAATAATGACTGGAATTATCAGTGTTCTATGTGAAACTGTCTTTACAGTTGGTGCAACTATCGGTGAGTTTGTTATTGATAACATTTATTTCACCATGGTGGTGAGTATTTGCAATTTCTCACAGTATTATACTTTGTGTCATGTCAGATGGCAACATAGTTTTGAATAATAACTTTCTTCTGGGATAGTAGGACAAAAAAGAACAGTTTTGGAAATGAAACAAAAAATAATTTTTGTACAAATTTCTAAGAAATTGTGTTTTTAAATTGATTTATTTATGACAAAAATGTTATTTTAATGTGGGGGATTTAGCAAGATTTTGTACTTTTCATTAGAGATTTTTGTTACCGTAGCAAATATATGATGTAAGAAAGTTATAAAGTAAAATAATTTTTTTATATTATGTACACATTACAAAAAGTTTTAAAAGCAGTACTCTATATTTTTGGTATTTAATTTTCAATTGAACACGCTGGTGTTTTGATGTGCTACTTCTCTTGATGCAAAGTATAGATGTGGCTTTTGAGAATCCATGACTCCTGAACATCTGACTGCACATGTCAGTGCAAGCTTGCACTCCTAATAACTCCTTCACATCTGGGAAAAGTGATGGAGATAGCAACAGCACTTACATTCCATATGGCACCTTATTTCCTTATTTGGGAATTTGTTTTTTAATTATACTTCGAAAAACATACACAAGAAGCACTTCTCCTAGCTCAGTGTGACCAATTTAATGTAATTTTGTTCCAAAATTTTAAAATATATTAATATTAAGTAAGTAAACACTTTTTTAAAAGAAATTAATTAATAAAGTGTGCAGAAACAAACTTTTTAAAAGATGAATATACCAATTAACAAGTTATATAATTATATACCATCTTAAAATCTTGTTTTATGTTGAAGTTAAGTTAGTAAATTTATAGAATGAAAATGTACCATTTTAATTAATCCAAAAATATTGCACCCTGTTTTTTGAATAAGACAAAAATATTAATTTACAATCTTTTAAACTTTTTTCTTCAAATTTTGAAAGTATTAATTTAATTTAATTTTTTCAGATTAATAATGAAAACAGTTTAGGACTAAAAGTGTAATTATGGTTCTATCATGCTTAATATTAATAATTCAGACAGTTTTGGAAAAGTATTTTCATATTCTATTTTATTGGTTGTAATATGAAAACTGGTATTAGACCAATGTATTTGTTTTTGTTTTGCTAAAGTTCAGGTATTTATACAGAAAATAAAGAAATCATAAATTAAGTATTTTAATTAATTCTTAGACAAATTTCTTAGAAATAAATGAAAAAAAACATGGTTACAAGGATGGTTGAAGCTTGTACTTTTTTTCTTTTATAACTTTGATCCTTCCCGTATCAGTAAAATTAATTTCCCATGTCTTGATGTCATTGTAATTCTGCAGTTAATAATAATCCTGACAATCTTTATTATTTTATAAAGACTACTGCAAACATGAAAAAAGTATTATGTCAAGGAAGTTAACTACATTCAAGGACACATACTGAACAGAAAAAATGTTAGTCTGATGAGATAAATTAATGCATATTAGTAATAACATGTCCATTTAAAGTAAAAGTATTTTGTTCCGAAAATGTAAGTGGAAATGGTTGATCAGAGATTATTTTTATCTTAAATTAAAAAAAAAGTCCAGGTTGCTCTATCTTATAACATATAGAATATTTTACTTGTTCGTGTTTAATACTGTTTATGTTACAACTCATGTTTGTTTTTTCAATTTAAACCTCTAGCTTTTGCTTGTGTTATTTGATTGAAAACATGTAAGTTGTAATATAAATGATATCATATGGAAACTTGTTTAAATGTTCTCAACGTATTGTATGTTTTCAGTTGGTTTACTTATTGGTAAGTTATTGATAATCACATCTGTTGTTGTTGTTGTTCATGGACCTGTAACTCAAAAATAACATATGAGTTACAGTAGAATTAACAGTAATAATTTACAGGCCTGGAAATAAGCAGCTGGTAGACATTTCCCTGCACTAATATATTTTGGTAGATTTGATTTTTATAAATTAATTGTGTCAGTAATTTTGTCTGACACTTACATTTTAGATTTTAGTCTTATGTAAAATAAACTCAATGCAGCTTGTTAATATTGCGTAAATTGGATTTATTTAAATAATAAAAAATGTACACTAGTTGAGGCCCGGAGCAGCCGGGGCTAAAACTTGTTTTGCCACTTTTAATTTGCAATACACATTTTATACATACATAAATATTAGCTCCCCACTTTGAAAAATCAGTTCCCCTCCACCACACCACTTTGAAAATCCATTCTATGGATCTGTAGTAAACCTAAATTATATTTTGTTTAAATTCTCTTTATTATATTATGTGACAGAAATATGTTTTTGTATGTCTGGCACAAATTGATTAATAAAGGACACATTAACCAGCAGAGTGAAAACAATTATTTCCAGGCTTACGTCTGCTGTAAGTCATACATTTGTTTAGTTACAAGATTTTATATATTATGATCATTTCAGTTGAAACTGTTGGTAAGTTATTGATAATAATATGTGTGCCTCACTTGTTAGTGTTTTTGAGAGACTTGTCACCATTTACACGAGTGTGTTGAGTAATAGCAGAGTACAGAATTAGCTTTTATTTAAACAAAGTTTTTAAACGAAATGTTGGGATTTTAAGATAGTTTTTAAGACAGTTTTAATGTATATTTTATACCATTTTTTAAACAAGTCCAGTTAAACGATTAGCAGGGCAGACAAAAAGGAAAGAAAAAAAGAAACAGCATAGTGTTAATTGCTAGTCACAGCAGGCTGCAAATAACACAATACATTGAGTGCTTGTTAAAAATTACAGGCGAGTGATTGTTTGCACTCATCCCACACTTACCTGAAAATGGAAAATAGAGGCACTGATTTTCCACGATAACAGAAATGCGGACAGAATCGTGGAAAAACCTATGTGAAATGGAATTCCTGATTTTCTCCAAAAACATTATTATTTGTCTTCGTATAGCACAGTTTATTAATTAAACAGATTTTGGAAACAGAAAATATCGATACCTGACTACACTGATATCTTTGTCAAATTAGTTTAGCCCACAGACGATCACCAGTCGTTTGCTTCCGTCGATTTTATAACTGAAAAAAAAACAGATATTTTTTTAAATATTTCTTTTGCCCTAATTTTCCGACTGTTACACCAGTTAAAGATTTATTACATATTTTGTATTTATTACATATTTTATAAGTTAAAACAATGAAAATTGGTTTTCACGTTTGGTAAATAAATGATACAATTAAGATCATTTTTTATGTGATCGATTCTAATAATATTTGGAGATTTTTTGCCAAAAAAACTAGAATTACTGAGTGTATTAAACACATTTTAATTCATTTTTGTGCATGTGTGTGTTTAATGGAAAATATTTCAATGGAACACAAAATGAAAAAACTTGTTAAATTCTGAAACGGAAAAGGGGAAAATCTGAAACGGAAAATCAGTGCCTCTAGGAAAGTGATGGGTGTTTGTGTACTCTTTTTACCCTTCAAATTGCAAAGTCCACTAGAAAAACAGCTCTCGTCATTTAATTTGTTTTTCACCTAGAATGATTTTCTGGTGAGCAGTATATTGCTCTCCTATTTTCTCCTATGGGTTTGTCCTCCTTAAACTCAAACCTTTTATTTAGGCTTGAGAATGATAGCAGACAAAGAACTACATTATTCAGATATTATTAACCTATTGTGTGCATTGTTACTCTGTTTTAAATAAAATCAGGTATATCACTCCTTGTTCAGAAGCACAGAATTGCAGAAATATTTACTAATGTTTTAATCTGGTTTATGTCATTAGCGTGAAATCTAAATCTAATAAATCATGGGGTGGTTATTAAAAAAAATTCTGTTCCTCTTATTTTATTTTTTGAATGTTTTTGTTTTTTACACTACATCTAAGGGACGTAACATTGTATTTGAAGTTTTTAATACTTTTCTAACTAACATTGTTTGGTTCAGATTTGTTTTCATGAAATTTGAAGTTAAGTTTATCTTGTCTTGGAATTTGATTGGTACATCCAGTGACTCTCAGTTTTCACCCACTTCTATCCATTGAATCATTATTGCTATATCTTAGGTTGTGGTACATACTATCCTATCTATTAGTATTACTATTAGCAAGTGGATATTAAAAATTTCCTCCTAAAATATAGCCTACTTAACATTTTCCATTGCCTATTCATCAGTATGTCAGATAACTAGATGAAGTCAAATAAATATAATGATAAGCAGTATTTTATGTAGAGATTTTTCCTAGGGCATAATTAGTTACATTTTAATGTGATAAGTTTGACTAAAATGGGAATGAAACTGACTAAAAATTAGAGGAGGAAATTAGTAACATGATTAACTTTAATCTTGTAGCTGAGGAATTCCACTTCTAACCATGATTCTGACAGGCAGTTTAGACAGATAAGCTGCATGTCAAGGACAGTGTTGGACAGCTGTTGAAATATGTGGTTCAATCAGCAATGCCACCATAAAAGCTGTGGTAAAATTAGTATGCTACAGCTTTGTACTGCCATCATTAAAATATAAATACATTAAGCAGTTTGCTTATTTTCTAGAAATTACTGTTGCAGTGCTAATGTAAATGCATTTAGTGACGACAGTTAAGTGACATTACAACACTGTCTGAATTTTGAAGGGCTGCTTAATCAAATGTCAATAATATACTACTCAAAACAATTTAAGGATGACAAGATGTTGTTTTTCAGCTGATTTGAAAAAAAAAAGTCTAATGTAATTTTGATTGAAATTTCATGAATTATATGGATACCATTTCATAACATATTGACTAATATTTACCAAATATGTTGTCAAAAAAAAAAAAAAAAATCTTTTATTTTTATATTTGTATCATATTTAGTCCATATCAGCCAATATATTCATTAATTATCAATCTAAATTGCATAACACACTTCAAAAATGTTTGTAAAAATATGTGATCCATAAATGTTTTTAAGTAGTATATTATTAATTAGAAGATTGGTGAATTCCATACTGAAGTTGTTGTTTGCATGTCAGATTACCAGTAATAACTCAATAATCCATAGTGACTTTGATCTCTTTATCTTTGCTAGTGTGCGGCAGGTACAAAGAATTATCATTAAGTCTTTGATGATTGTGTGAATAACTGAATTCCTGTACAGTGAAACTCTGCTATTATAGTATTAAGCTCACTGATGTGCGGCAGGTACAAAGAATTATCATTAAATCTGTGATGATTGTGTGAATAACTGAATTCCTGTACAGTAAAACACTACTATTAAGCTCACTGATGTGATGATTGTGTAAATAACTGAATCCCTATACGAAGTGGGATGTAGCTCAAATGATGGTGTGTCCACCTGTGAACTGGTTGGTTGTTGGATGGATCCTTCTCAGTAGACCCATTTTCAGTTTGGGCTGTTTTCTGTTCCAACTAGTGGTCCACAACTGGTTCATCAAAGGCCATGGTATGTGCTGTCCGGTTTGTGGGATCATGCACATAAAAGACCCCTTGCTTCTTATCAAAAAGTGTACCTTTGTGTGGCAGCGAGCTTCTTCATAATAAATATGTCAGAATGACCATATGATTGATATCCAGTAGCTGATGATAAGATAAAAATCAATGTGCTCTTGAGGCATTGTTAAAGAAAACAAACTTTACTTTTACTTTGAATGCTTATACAGTTCCTATAAGACCACTCATTAGACTTTTTCAAATTGGTCTTAATAGGGATAAAAGGGATTTTCCATGGTTTAAAATAGTGTCAAAGGTATACTTCATCTCATGTCAGACAGCACTGTTATTTTTATCAATAACTCCTTTTCTTGGATATAAAACAAAAGGTCGTGTTTTTAAACAAAGTTTTGAGAACTTTTTTAAATATAGAATATGCTGTGAGTTAAAAACTGTTTATAACCGTCTTTTAAAATTTATTGTTTGTTTGAGCCTTTTTTGTAATTTTCACTTAGCTTTTTTAATGGGTGTGCCTCAGGGTAGCATCCTTTCTGTTACATTGTTTTCTGTAAAATTATCTTTTATCTCTCATTTAAAATATGTTAAAAAGAAGGGTTTAAAACCATTAAATATTTTAAAAGTGATTGGAAATACGGAATTTATATAGATCTCTTGTGAGATAAAAACTTGATTATGGGTGCATTGTGTATGGGTCTGCTCGCAAGTCTTACTTGCAGATGCTAGATCCCATACACAACC
>JAULBS010130467.1:0-13449 GCA_032355785.1 Symmetromphalus regularis
TTAAAGAACCACACCCCATTTCTTATTTCGGCAGCCCATAAAATTCCCCAATTTTTATATTTTCTTTTTGACAAAACCTCATCAACTGTAAGTAACATATTTACATATTTAGTCATTGATTAGTTGCACAAATCCTGCATTACTATATACCATGATAACCAGCAGATCATAAGCTATAATGTGGTATATAATACTTGACTCTAAACAATTTGTTGGCGACATGGTGAAGAGAATAGTGAGCATATAAATTTTTGCATGAAGTCTGCTTGATCTTGCCCTAATGTTAATATTTGTGACTAGAGATGATTTCTGTGCATGTAATGGTCGTTCACAATTATCAACATTTTCCTATTTATACAAAACGTGTTGTGGGTAAGGGGAGATCACAGCCAACTTTCAAGTTTAAAATAATCATTAAAATCATGAAAACAGCATTTTAAGCATACTAATTTCAATGGAGGAAGAATGTCTGTAAAGTACATACTCTTTATAGATAGACAAATGCTGAGAATTGTTACTGTAAAAGTTAAATAAAAGATCTGTTTGATTTTTATTAAGGCTGCCCGGAAAAGATACAATGGACCAACAGCTCTTGAACTAATGCAAACACTATTTACACAAACTAGCTGTTCATACAGGGTAGGTATAATGTTTTTGTATTTTAACTTATCTTTGTGATGGTTTTCAATTACAGTTCTAATAAAAGCTTTTAACCATAGTATGGCCACCTATATCCAATATTTAGTTTTTGTGCTAGGAGGGTGGGGGTAATTAAAAACAATTGTACAATAATCAATTACATTTCAAACTGACAGTTATTGGCATGCAGTTCGGCTAATTTGACTGCCTTAGATAGACATTAGTACAGAAAGGAAAGGTTTTCTGTCTTTTGGGGTACCTTGGAATCATCTGTAGTATAAAATACAGTGATCCTAAAACTACTAAACAAAATTTGCACATTGAAGAAAAAAAGTTCAATCTTTGTTTTTTTCTATATTTTATAAATAAGCGAATTTCCTCGTTTGGCAGTTTTTCTGTTTTTAAGTTTGTTTGTTTCCTTTGACTGGAGTAAGTATATTAGAATATAAAATGATTAATATAATTGTTTTCTGTTACTTTGAATGTTTAACTATATATATATATATATATATAAAATAACAAAGTAATAGTTTATAGAGGTTTTTTTTCAGTTGGAAAGTTACTGGACCTATGAACTGTGTCATGGGAAACATTTACGACAATATCATGAAACAAAAGATCAAGGTCAGGTAAGGAGCAGCAGTAGAAGACCTGAAGAAGAATCACATGTAGGTGTATAGGCAACATTTTGTAAAATATGTAGTAAGCAGGATCCCCTCATGTCATGGAGAACATTGAGAATCAGAAAGATTATATTTACTACGAGAAAACACATGGAATTAGAGAAGAAAAAATCCCCGAAAAATCTGATGAAAACTCAGTTTCAATATGTAAAGATAATTAGTATTTACTTTTATAAAGCACATGGAAAACACTGTAAAATAATTATCTCATTAATGTAGGCACTCTAAGTGTGACAGTTTCTTTATCGTATTTACATGAGATCCATGAGGTTTAAAAAATTATATTCATTATTTATTGTGTTTGCTGAGGCACAAGTCAACAACAGCTATATGTACATGTATGTCATCTGCACCTGTTTATTGGGGGCATTCACAATTTTCTCATTAAATAATTACTGTAATTGTTTTTGCAGAAACCAAAGGTTCAAGAATATTTTCTAGGAATTGCTAATGTTAATTCATTAACTAAACCTAAAGGTTTGTGTTGTTTCATTTCATTTCATTTCATATTCTGAAATGACAAACATTTGATGTAATGTCATTTTCAGAGTTCATTTATTTAGGGAATTAATTTTGTAATTGCAATTATTTATTTTTACTTATATTTTTGGTTTGCTTTCTCAGCAGATAGTGTATGCAGTTTGTTTTATTATCTTTAATATTAATAATGATCATTTATAATTAAATTTCTATTATAATCATTACTGTTTAAAGGTATCTCATTGGTGTAATGGTAGCAGAATGCATGTGGTGAATGTAAATGACTTCATGAGGAAACTATGTTTACAATCTATCTTATTCGGGTGTGTCAGTGGGTAGAGTTAAGAACAAGATATAATTTTAAATAATAATAATTTAAAAAAATCTTTGTGTGAACAGCATTGCTGATTTACATGGTTGATGCATATATTTGTTTTTGATACTCCAATAAACCTAAAAAAAATCCAAAATCCTTAAGAGATTTAAAAATAAAATATGCCAAAGTTAACAAAAACAAACTCTCTTCAGATAATAAAGGCACAGGCCCTTGTTTTGAAAGAAGTATAGCTAGTGCCACTGAATATAAGACTAGTGTCTATGATTATATTATTTTTATTACTGGAAGTGAAATGTAAACAAACAGAAAGAATGCTCAATAAATGACAATGTCTTTCTAGTACCCTTACTTTATTAAAACTTGGGACTTAACCTTAGATTCTAGACTTTGATGCTGTAGACTCTGCATGCAAAGTACAGACTTTAATAATTTTATTAAAAAGGAGATGTTGAATTTGGATGTGTTCCATATAAATCCTTTATTTATTCATGTAAATTTGTTACAAAGTTTTTCATTTATTTTCTTTTAGCTGAAGAAAACTTCGATAAAGATAATGAAGGCAATTCTAAGGTTTGTATTATTTATATGTTGGTTCTGATTTCCCACTCTTAATGCCTTCAACACATTTTGAAAGGTAAGATATAGATGTCATCCAATAGTGATGACATCAGCTTCTGCATTTAGATCAAACATAAATATTAAGTTTGTAATCATTAGACATCCACTAAAATATTTTTGTTGTTTCTAAATGTGCTACCTGCTTCAGGTTGTTCAAAATTCGCATACACATTGCATTGGTTAAAAAACCCAAAATTGGTCCAAAAATTTCCAGTTAGTTAACATCTGATTAGTAAAAGAATTTGTTTTCAATTGAGTAATTAAGATGTTTTAAATTATAGTGAAATTACAAGTTATTGTTTACCTTTATTACTTAACTTATATTTTTTATTTACAGATAAATGTGCGTAAAATTGATGGAATCATGCTACCTTATTTTGAGGTGAATATGACAAATGGTACACCATGTGATTTGACAAATGAGCCACGAAAGGCGCGTGTTCTCTACGTATGCCAGCCAGAAGGCCATGGTGAAATATACCAGTTAAAAGAGATGTCTACATGTGAATACGATGTCGTCATCCTCACATCTGTTTTATGTGCTCATCCAGATTTCAGGTTCTCTATGTGTTACCTCATTTCATTATCGCTTTCTTACAAGATTATACTTAAGTCCATACTAACTTTATTTATTAAGTGATTCTCAATTTGTTACCTCATTTCATGATCAGTTTCTTACCAAATTGTACTTAAGTCCATACTAACTTTATTTATTAAGTGATTCTCAATTTGTTACCTCATTCCATGGTCACTTTCTTACCAAATTGTACTTAAGTCCATACTAACTTTATTTATTGATAGACTTATTTCAGATATCTCTGTTATTACACAAAATTAAAAATTAATTTGACTGGTGTAGATAAAAAAAAAAAAAGTGTTCCACTGTTGATAAAAAAATATGCTACATTATTATTCTTTGTGGATAATAAATTCATGCTTTCATTCTGTAAAGTTATGGAAACTTCTGACATTCACCGAATGTATTGGTTTAGGTCACCAAGAGTGTTTGAGCAAGTGATATTTAACTGTAATTGTATCTAGTAGATCTGGTAAATTTTATTAATTTAAAAACATATTATTTTATTTACTTTGTTTCTTTCAAACTTTGTTTGTAGGGGGAGGGGGGGGCGGGGTCATTAAATAATCAATAATTTTTCAAATTAAATTTCTTCCAGACCAAAGAATCCACCTGTTAATAAGATTCAGTGTCATGCTCTGGATGGGTCACCACCTGAACCAAGACAGCTGAACAATCTTTTTAAAGATGACTATCTGTCTGCAGAACCACAAACACAGGTATATCAACCAATTCTGAAACCTATATAGTGAGCAATAATACTATATTGGTTGTAACTGAACCAAAACTGCTGAACAAAGCATTTAAAGATGACATTTTATTTGCAGAACCAAACCTTCCAAGTGAAAAATAATGCTTTATCTATGTTGTGACTGAACCAGAACAGCTGAACCAAGAATTTAAACACGACATTTTGTCTGTAGAACCACAAACATTGGTAAATTAATGAAATCTGTGGTTCAAAAAATAACATTTATTGTAGAATTAATTTGGCCTACGGTGCAATGGATCATGACATATAGGAAAAGCTATGTGAAAATGATTACAATGAAATTTTTAAACATTCTTTTCATTGTGGATGTTTCTAATATTTACTCTTGTGTGCATTTCTTTAAAGGAGGTGCCGCCAACTCACCAGGTTACGGTAGAAACCAAACTACCCGATGGTAGAACAAGCACAGTTGTAGTTCCAAGGAAGACACCAGATCCCATACAGACACTAGGATCAACAACAGACAAGCAGCTCATCAGAGAATTTCTCTCTGGAGACTATTGCCTCAGTGGAGTGGGTGTTCCATGTTATCACTTTTACTGCAGAAAACCTGGAAATAATTAGTTTTTCTCTGCTGGTCAAGATATCCAATTTCAGTCAGTTTGTACTAGCAATTAAAGACAAATATTCCTGCACACAATTTAATATAGACAGATAATATATATACATATATATATATATATATATATATATAATATGTGTGTGTGTGTGTGTGTGTAGTCCAATTTCTACAATACACACAAGCTGCATTGAATAAATTTCATAAGTAACATTTTGGAATACTGGTTTACCTTTGTAAAACACATCTTTAGAAGATAGGTCTTAGTGTGACGCAAGAATCATTATAAAATAAAGATAACTTTGGCTTTGTCATATATAAAATATTCTTAATAAAACATCTCATAAACTATTTAAAACATAAATTTGTCTTGTATAAAAATAAAATGCTGTTTCAAACATATTTCTTTTCAGGGAACGGGTTGGTGGAAATTTGAATTTTGTTATGGAAAATATGCAAGACAATATCATGATGTAAGTGTTTATTATCCAGGGCCCTCTGTAGTTTGAGAGGGGAGCGGGACCTAGCTTAAACAGTAGCAAGTCTGCCTGTGAACTGGTCGATCCTTGTCAGTGGACCCATTTGCAGTTTGGGCTATTTTCCGTTCCAACCAGTGGTCCACAACTGGTTTATCAAAGGCTGTGGGACGGTGCATATAAAAGATCCCTTGCTGCTTATTGGAAGTAGTAGCCTATGTGGTGGCAGCGGGTTTCCTCTAAAGCCGATGATAAGCTAAAAATGAATGTGCTCTAGAGGTGTCGTTAAATAAAACAAACTTTACTTTACTATAGTTTGAGAAGTTACAGGGTACAACAGTCATGGTAGCCAGGGATCTTGGCATGCATAATATATAATTATTATATATATATTACCAAAAATGAAAAGTAAGCGGCAGCAAAAGCTGTCTAGGTACTTTTGAGGACAAATATTTTATAATCACATGCTATAAAAATTTGATGTGTGCAACTAGGAACTTATAATATTATGTGTTTATGGATGTCTTATGGTTTGTAAGATTGACCGGCTGATGGGTGATAGATCAAATGATTAATCATCTCCATAGAGCCCATTGATTGACAGTATGTATTGTTCATCAGGGAAATAATATAAATGAATAGCCCATCTGGTGATTACAGGTTTCTTTTATAGACCAAAAACCAAAAGGTTACTGATTAAACAATGCATTTTAATTGTTACACAAAAATTCCTTTTTTTTTAGGAAAGTATGTATATAACTGGAATTACTGATAAATAAAACAATGTAAAAAAAACTGTGATATTTGTTTAAGTTTAACAAGTTACATTAGACACATTATCTAAAAGTTCTTTTCATTTAGGACAAAGATGGACGAACAGTTCTTATGCTTGGAGTATGGGATGAAGAAATTCATAAGCATTGGCTGCAACAAAATTACCACAAAAGACCAAAAGAAGTAGGAAAAAGAAAGTATGTTTATTGTTTGCAGTGATATTGTTTTAACCCCCCCAAGACTATTTCAACACCTTCTATATTTGCCTGTCAATAAATCCTATTAATTATGTGCAGTGCCCCGCCCCCTCCTTCAAATAAAGTCCAGGCTATGCCAATGAGCAGTTTTAAGATCATGAGATTTAAATTCCACCTGTGGCACCTGTCAGAGAATTGGATATGTTTTTGTTTTGTGACCTCTCAAACACTTATTCACTGTCCATCAACACTGTCTGAATTCTGAAGTGTGACTGTATCAGTCATAAACAACCAGTGACTGTTTGCTTAGTGCTTAATAACCAGTGCATTTTTCTTTTATTTGTAGACATATTTCCCTTTATCATGGAAATGGTAATGTGTGTGAAGAAACTGGTAAAGCCAGATTTACAGAAGTTAAATTAAAGTAAGTATCCAATTTATTATTTTGTGTTATACTATTTTCTCTGCCTTATCTATGGTGAACATGATCATGCTTTCATGATAAGAGATTCCAAATTACATAATCAGACTGTAATAACTACCCAAAGATGTACTGAAAATAGCCTTTATACTGAGAATCATGATACTAATGTATTATGATAGGGGTACTCCAAAATGCATAATTCTGTTAATGTGTCTTTCTTGGTAATTTTGTTATAGTGTTGTGAGTAAACTTAAAATGTGTCCATTTAATTAATCTGTTTAAGTTCTAACATTTATTACATTAATTTCTTTTTCACACTAATTATATGATTTACAATATAAGGTTTACAAAAAACCTCTTGCATTTGTAAATACAAAATGATATCTTAAGTAACTTCTATGGACAAGCATTTTTTACACAGTGACATTTATGGCTGATTCAGCTGTGTGTTAAAGGCATAGTCCCACAGAATTTAAGGGGCTTTGGTGCTCTAACTATTGATTACCAATGAAACTTCAGCGCATTTGTTATACTATCTCATTTTGCAAGAGATTTTAACTGAACCATGGTATAGGCAATTCCATGTCGAGTTGATAGATTTTATTCACATAAAAAAAAATTCAAGAACGGAACTCCTTGTGGGGGCGAAATGTTTTTGCAGCTACAAAAATATTCAGAAGTTTTAAAATAATGGCTAATAGGGGAAAACCCATCACGTGACTAAATATATATGTCACACTTTCAACGGAAAAAAACCAAGTTTTTTTCGATTTATTTGTCCATGAGCATAATTCATTATTATTTATAAAATATTGATAATAAGCGAGATGCGGTGGTTATGTAAGTAATTGAACGAAGTATTTTTATGAACAAATCAAATGTTTATATTTAAAATTAATTCTTTGTTTGGAAATTAATTAGGTCAAAGGCCCGTGGAAGTATGCGTTTAAATGCAATGTAATGATTACAATTCTATATAATAATCCGTTATGTTAAAATTACATTACAGGGCATCTAATAATTTTAGTAATAAAATACACAAATACAACTACCCTTTAAACAAGTTGTTTCTGCAGTCAAGGTTTATATGTGAAAACTTTGAGTTTTGGTCAAATCCATGATGACTATCCTCATAAAATAAGTTACGAAGCTTCTTGCTAGCAGAAACATTTTTTAAAGAATTTGTTTATATTTATATGATTTAGTACTAAATTGTTAAGTTATTATAATATACATTGAAGTTAATAGCTATTTTTTTTCAGATGTATAGAGAATCCTGAACATCCACATGCTGTAGCACTTTTTCTGATGGAGCCATCTTTATGTGAATACATACTAGGGGTAAGATTTAATGTTATAAGTATAGCTATTTTCAAGTAACTGTTTACACTATATATATATATCAACCACTTACAACCAGAATATGATCTAAATTTTGCCAGTCAGAAGACGCTATGTGTTTTATTCCTAACCACGAAAACACAAAATTAATTTGTCCAACAAGTACCTTAATGAACATTTACATGATGATAAAACTTTGCGACGGGTACATCGTCTTGTAAATGTTGAACAAGCTTCATGCTGGAAAACATTAGTAGCATTCCTCATAAAAACTTAAAATGTTATGAAACATTATTGTAGATATATATTATTAATTTTTTTAGGTTGTATTTGTGTAGTTTATTACTAAAAGATGTTAAATTATTGGACATCCTATAATATCAGTTTAAATATATGTTGAAAGTAAATATTTGGTTCATTCATTGTTTTGACATTAAAAATAATTGAAACAATTGTTATCAGCTATATATTGTTTGTGGTATGTATTTTTTACATTATTATACGTATAAAGTGTCAAATGGGAAAACTATATTTTTACCAATTAATTTAACTATCTTATTAAGTTGTTATTTAAAGTATAGTATTAGGATTCATTTGATAATGCAACATATTGGACAGTAATTCAGACAGATATGCCTTCTTTCACAGTATTAAATGTAATAATTTTCTTTTCTTCAGGTGGAATCACCAATCTTTTGCAATTTACTTGACAAGGCTGATGATGATGGTATTTTCCGCAATATTGAAATCTAATACAGTAAACATATCAAGACAAATAAAGTGTTTTGTATTAATGAAATCCCGGATGTGGCATAATATAGAAAGTCCAGTGATGTTGATTGATAATTTTGAATTTATTTTTAGAATTGAATTGGATACATTTCAAAGTTCGTGGATTGATGAAACATATTATGTGTGTATTTGTAAAAACATAACAAAATCAGTTTTTAAAAATTGCAATAAAAACTGGGTAAATAAACCACAGTCCTACACTACCACTTAAGTATTTGCTTTGTATAAATGAGTGAAGCTAGTCCATGCTTCATCAAACCATGAACATAAAAATATTATAAAGTTAAATTTACAAACATTTACACTTTATTAAAAAAAAGAAAAGATTCCACTTTTTTCTTAAATATGTCTGTTGGTTATTTAAAAAAAAATGATTCCAAATAACACCTCTGTACTATATTTTTTTGAAAATACAAGAAATCTTGCATTTGCAATAGTTTTTGATGTTTTTAAAATAATTCAACATTTTTAATTCACAAGGATTTTGATGTTTTGCACGTTAATTATGGATATTTTTATGCAACATGTGTTCCCGATGTAGGAGAATGCCTCTATATTATACTTAGAAATACTGTGATAAGAGTGAAAGACTAAACATAATCATTTACTGAAATTTTAAATGGAAGAAATGGAACTGTAGCAACATAGTTATTTGATATATTTAACAATCAGAAAGGAAATTACTGTTTAGCACTGTTGTCTTAAAAGATCTTTTTAAAATTAGATAATCCCATTTACCAAAATACAAAGTATTAATCATAGTTACTAGCCTTTTTAGCATAGCCTTTAACAATCTGTTTAGATGATGAAATTGTATTTGTATTTCTTATGCAATCCTACAACAGCTCAAAATGTATTTTACATGAAACTGAAAAGCTAAGATCCTTGGAACATAGGGAAAGTTGTGTTTAACATGAGAATGTTCTGTGATAAAGATGTTATTTCTTCCTGGTAGTGCACCACCCATAGTATTATTGCATTCCATTTTTTTTTTTTACACATTTTGTATATTATTGCATCCCATTTTTCCATCTATGTAAATATTCAGTGTTGAGGATGTTTTAAACAAGGTGCAAGAAAATAGTTGCTTAAGTAGCTAGTTTGCTTTTTAAAATGAATTAAGAATGGTTTTACAAAAGAGTAACATTGTAAAAATATTCTTTTGGTTTATTTATGAAATACTAATATTATGAAGAACCATATCAGCGAGTTCAAATAAAGTAAAGTTTGTTATATTTAACGATGCCTCTAGAGCACATCGATTTTTATCTTATCATTGACTATTGGATGTCAATCATATGGTCATTTGTATTTAGAGGAAACACGCTGCCACCGCATAGGCTACTCCTTCCGATAAGCAGCAAGGGGTCTTTTATATGCACCGTCCCAGACAGGATGGCACATACCATGGCCTTTAATGAACCATTTGTGGACCACTGGTTGGAACGGAAAATAGCCCGAACTGCAAAGGCAGTGAGTTCAAAGTAATTCTGTCAGATTTATTTATGTATCTGTTACACAACAAAGCCAGTCCAATAGCATATAATTATGACTGTTTTATGTGCAACTCATAATTAATTTGCAGAGAAAACCCTGTAAAAGAATATAACATGTTTTGCCATGCTTTAACGAAATTATGTACATATTTGTAATAAAAAGATTTTATGAATTATGTTGTTTTTCTTTGTTGTGGAAAACATTACAGATTGTAAAAATAATTTCAGGTATATGCTTTAACCTGTTTTCAAGTTTATCACACATTTTTGTGCGTGTTGGATTACTTTTTGTGAAAATGACAGATGTTTTGTAATGCAAATGTCATCAATTCACAAAGGCTTGCAATTAACAAAAACATGCTTTTTATTCATTGGCTACTAGGTAGACATATGATCAGACATATAATGGTCCACAGCATACAAACAAAAAACAAAACACCTTTCACATTTTTTATTTATTAAATGTTTTCTCCAGTTTCTAACTTGTGACACTTATTTTGTTTACAGCCTAAAAACAGATGTCAGTTGCCCATGTCATGAGATTTAGTCACTGAAAAGGACTATATCTGCTTTGGAAAATAGTTATTTTTTCAACCTGCTTATTTACATCTTATGGTTAAAGCAGATTCCAGCCAGTACAAACACAATCTTTCAGAACTTTTACACTAAGACCCAAGCATATTTTTAGTACCCTTTTCTGAAATTAGACCTTGTCAAACAGTGCTCACCTCATAGCACAGACTGTGATACCCATCTATCTGATTATTAAAAGGAAAATGAAATGATGTGAATAAAAAGGAAAATGATTTACAAGCATAGAGCATTTTATACATTTTGCTCCACGTGGTTAAGATGCAAGACTGACATGCAAATGGCCGTTTTCAATTTCCAGACTTGAGAAATGATGTAGCTTGCTGCTGATTGTGCTGAAGTTATTATATTTTTACTTGTATTTAATATCTTTTTTATAAATTCTTTACATTGGGTAGGCTTCTTTGTCAGTTCTCTGCATTTTTAATTCGAATGTAAGCATAGTGGTCAGTTCAGAAATTCAAATGACTGTTGGTTTTATCAAAGGTCAGCAACATGCACAATTTGCTTCCCAATATTTCCACCTTTCATCATGCTAACAAATGCTTTCCCAGCATTCTCTAGTCCCTCTGCTACAGTTTCTTTGACCTGAAAAGTAATAAAAGACAAAGTATTGTATGAAGTTTAAAAACATTGACAGCAGCACCAGAGAAAGAGGACTGAATCTGTTCACAAACTATAATGTACTGCAATTTAATATGGTTCACAGTTTTAAAACTTTTAACAGTTACAATAAGATCAATTCTTTCCCATTGGACTGAATTATCGAACTTTTTATCAGTGCTAGGTTCAGATGATTTATAAACATTCTTTTGTAATGACTTCTAATAAAATTAATGCTTGTTCTCCACTGATTTCTTAAAGAAAACATCTGGGCTATTTTTAAATATCTACTATAAAAATCCTGTTACTATTTTTACTATTTCACATTTATATTTATGATGAAGTTGTTATGACAAAATGCTCTGTTGAGTTTTAGGTGCAATGTTTATCAAGAATGGACCAACTTTAATTTTGCTGTTATAAATGTAAACAGATAAGAAAAAGAATGTAGAAACACACCAGTGTTTATTCCACTTGTACTGAAAATTCAAATGAATGTTTTCAATTCTTCTGTAAACTTCACCAGTTCATAACAATATAATTTTGACGATTTATGCACTATAATACTTACTCCACTATATTACATCATGAAAACTATGACAACATTAAAAAACATCACATACACAAGGACATTCAGAACAATGTCACGTTTTTCTGATCCATGCTGTTAACATTTAATTTTTAATACTGTATTACTAGTATAGCATGTATGTGTACTTTTGATGAGAAACGTTTGCAATATAGTACACCTACATCATTCTAAGAAATATTTTTGGAATAGGGCCATATCTGATTGTATTACTAATTTGGGGTTTTTAAATGTTAAATTAGATGATAAACTTACCTTGAGCTTTCCCTGTTGTAAATAGGTTGCAAGTGTCTGTATGGCTGATTCAAATTTCTCAGAGTAGTTCAGTACAAGAAATCTATCTCTGAAGAAAAAAAAATTCAACAATAAATATATAATAACTACTACATTAGTAATGCACAAACAAATTATAAATCTTGAAAACATTCCCCAGGCAGAAACCAATATTCTTAAAAGACATCCATTAGGTTTGATCCAACAATTTTGTGCAAAAATAATTTGACATTCTTTGAAATTAGCATTGAATCTTAAAAACAAAGATGCCAAATGCTGATGCAAAAATAACATAACATGAAAACTTTTCGTCATTTGCATGATGATAAGATATGAAATTATTTGCCTTGTAATGTGTTTTTCCTTGATGATTGTCTCTATTTCCCCTGGTAGTGGTGGAGGGTATGGTAAATCTTGATTATATACTGCTATCTGGCCACAGAGAATCACATGAGAATTTTCATTCATCTGAAAAAAAATATATAAAAAAAAGTTACAAACTAACCCCTCCCCAATGAAAAATGACCTAACTGAAATTCTACAAAATTACAATTACAGTAACTGTTAACTAAACTTAATTTATCTTAAGCACAAATGTAGTACACACATTTGTTTAAATTAAAATTTTAAGTATGTTTAAACTTACCCTTTATTATATGACATTTATGAACAAGACTCATTTATGTATGTCTAAACAAAATTTAACAAATATTGTTTTCTACCTCTAACAGACTCGGCATATTTATTTGTAGCAACTTAATTCAAATATTAGCAACAAATGTGGTGTCATCAAGATGATATCGATAATGAACCATCAGCAATAACAGATCTCTGTTAATTAATATAGACAAAATACCACAAAGCTAAACAGTAAATAATGCAAATTAATATTTCCATTTAGTTTGATTCTTTAACGCTATGGGGTGCCAAGTGTAAACAAATTATTTAAGCTATTTTAACCCCTTTTTCTGCACATTTAATTTATATATGTATTTATATAATAATACTAAAATATGTATGAAATATTAAATAAATAAATCATTTATTAAATCCCTGCAATATATATTAAATATTTTCAACATATATTAAATATTTTAACATATAATAAATGTCATTTAGATAAATCATGTGTCTATATATATATATATATATATATATATAAATAATTTAGCTAAATGACATTTAGATTTAAATCATGCTAACACTTATTTATTAAATATCTAAAATA
>JAULBS010130478.1:0-13448 GCA_032355785.1 Symmetromphalus regularis
TATGTATGACTTCCAATAGCCGATGATCAGATAAAAATCAATGTGCTCTAGAGGCGTCGTTAAATAAAACAAACTTTTCTTTACTTTGATATATCGTGCTCCAGTAGTGTGTTGTGTTTCGTTGGTGTATTTCGTGTTTCGTTTATATGCATCTTGTGTTTCATCAGGTGCGTTGGAGCCGGGGGGCTGGGAAAGGGAGGCTACAGCCCCACCCAATAATTCCCATAAATATTTTTTTATTCATTGTTACATTATTCACAGGCTAATTCTGATGTTGAGAAACTTATTTCATTAATAAATTACTTATCTCATGTTTCGTTCATCTGTATTTTGTATTTCATCGGTAGCGTATCCGCCTGTGAAGCGGTCGTCATCGGATCGATCCTTCTCAGTAGACCCATTTGCAGTTTGGGATACTACCGTTCCACCAATGTCTGTGGAACCGTGTATATTAAAGACCCCTTGCTGCTTATCGGAAGGAGTAGCCTATGTGGCGGAAGAGTATTTCCTCTAAAGAAATATATCAGAATAACCATGTTTTACGTCCAATAGTCGATGATAAAATAAAAATCAATATGCTCTAGAGTCGTAGTTAAATAAAACAAACTTTACTATTTTGTATTTCATTCAACTTGCGGTAGCGGGTTTATTCCTTGAACCATGTGTCTCAAATACTATGCGTGTACACTGTGATTAACACAAAACGACATTAGCCAGTATGTAAACCAGCTGAGTAGTAGCGGTTTTCGCGTTCAGTGTTTGTTCATACGCTCATCAGAACGCAGACCACGCCACGGGCGCCAGGAATGTACGACGTTAAATAACGTAGAATGTGAGCATCTTCCACTCCCCTTAATACAACACCGGCAACATTTCACAACCACGTGTCGTAATCTGCCCTCTGTCGGGACGAAACGCTTCCACAAATAACACATATAGCACCTTGTGTTACAATGCATCAGTGTGTAACTGTGGTTTTATCTTATTTTAGTGTTTATATCCAATAAAGGTTCAAGCACGCTGTCCTTGGCACAGATTCCTGAACAGAGTTAGCGAAACCGCCTGCCACATACAAATGTGGCTATTCAGCAAAATATGTTTTATATGCGCTATCCCACAGTAAGGACAGCACATACCACGATCTTTGATAAACCAGTTGTGGACCACTGGTCGTGTAAGTAGGGTACACCTACCCTCTGAGTCCCGTAGAACACATAATCTCATCACAGGCTGGCTCACACCTGACATCGTGTCAAAATTATCAAATGTTTGAAATCCAATGGCAGATGAAAGATAAATCAATGTGCTCTAGTGATGTTAAATAAGAAGAAAAAAGAAGACCCCCCTCCCCAACAAAATCCTGATATTTGACATTTTTCCTTACCATAAAGAAATTTAAATGTTTTCTTGAAATATTGTAAACATTGTTCTGCATATTTACATTACATTGTGAATCCATATTGTTTAATACTTTGCAATTTAACGAAACGCTTGTTTGTAGATGGTCGGGAAAAATGAGTATTTAATAATAAAAAGTACAATGAAAAGAAGTATAAAACAAGAATTTGGAATCGTATGCAGCACGGTTTGTATTAATGTGAATTGGTGGATCCTAGTGGGAATGAAATGGTGGGAGTCTGGGGATCCAGATCCCCTAGCCACAATATTTTTCCCCATTGTAATTTGACCACAACTATCTTTGGACACCCGCCCTACCAAAGCTCTTAATCCGCCAATGATACATTCAATGTCGAGGCTTATTTTACGGTCAAGTGGTGAGGAGAGCAAATCATATGTTTTATAACTGACTCAACAAGATTGGCAGGGCATAAGTAGGCACAATCGCCACAGGTGATTGTTTAATACAGTTTCCGTATCTTCTTAAAACATGATTATATATTTCTTCTTTGTTGAGGAAAGCACGCGACGAACAGTCATTATAAATAATAACACGAACAGTCATTATAAATAATAAGACGAACTAAGTAGGTGTTAGATATCAAACTACCGCCATTTTTATATTGTCCGAAACCAGCGTGTGTTACATTCCGCCATTGTCAGTGAAGGTGAATTTCACACCTGACTAGAAGGAGAAACCTGCATTAGAAGATTAAATTGAGATTTATACATTGTCCTGTTACCCAGAATTATTCTTACCACACAGACAGGATATTAAGTAGGTGAATTTCACACCTGACTAGAAGGAGAAACCTGCATTAGAAGATTAAATTGAGATTTATACAGAATTATTCTTACCACAGAGACAGGATATTAAGTAGGTTATTATTCATTCTTTTGGGGTATTTTTAAATACAAGCCGAGCAGCTGATAACACAAACAACAACCCAACAAAAAACAACAACAACAATAAAATTAATTAACCCCCCTCCAAACCCTCCCAAAACAACAACAACAACAAAAAGATGAAAAAAAGAAACAACTAAATGAAACAAACAGAAAAAATACAATCCGAATGAATTAAATCTTCAATTAAAATGAATTAATTAAAAATAACGTAAAACGAAAAAACAAAATACCCCCAACCCCCCCCCAAAAAAAACCCACACAAGAAATACAACAACAACAGCAAACAAACCTAACCACACCATTATCCATTCACACCAACACAACCACCACCAATAATAATAAAAACAATAATAATAATAATACCCCGACCCAAACAAAATATAACACCCACCAAACAAACACCAACAAACAAGCCCCCACACCTCCTTCAAATACGCAAAAATGATTATTCTAAGGAAGATATTACAAGGAATGTAAACTTTCAAGTAAATAAGGGCAATGCTTTTAACGGAACCATACATTTTAAACAAAATATCATAAAAAGAATAAAGAAAGAATCCGTCCCCTCCGGCTTTATTGGATATGTAAGCTGCTGTTAGATATATCTGGATAGCTTTGTCAGCAATTTGTGATTAGCAGTGAATAAAGCGATATTTTGCGCAACATTTGTTTGGCAAACTCGTGACATTTTCACACGCTCAAAGACCGGCTCTTGAGAAACACGTCTCATTGCCAGACACTTGGCATTTCGCTTTATCTACGTACAGCAATTTCTATATTGCTTACCTTTGCGGTATGCAAGTCTGTAAGGCATCACAATGCGCCAAATATCATAGTGTGACACATAGGGATTCATCAAACACCTGTTGCCACCGCAAAGTGGGTCAGTTTAAGATCGTAATTATGTATTAGTTGTTAGAGACTTTTCCTCCATTTCACTTTTCCACAGTAAATAAGCTTAGTGTTGTTACTGATAAAGATTCCAATAAGTCAGATTTGTTGTTGAGGTTTCATAAACAATCCAGTGTTAAGTAATCGTAGGCAGTTGTTAAAGACATTCTTTTTAATTAACTGAGGGATTATAATCACAACAGAGGGCTAATTCCATTTAATATGCATTCCAAAATAATTTATTTATTTATTTAACGACCACCCCTCCCCCCCCCCACCAATACGAAAATAAATATCAGCTATTGGTAAATCAGTTGTGGACAACTAGTCGGTGCAAGTGGCATACCTTTACTGAAGCCGACGTCGAGATTAAAATTCATCGACTGAGATTTGATCCCAGTACTTACCAGTCCGATAGCTTTACCACAGCGCCACAGGAACCGGTCTAAATTGCATAAATCGGATAACAATCTCGTTTTAAATCACCATTGATATTCTAATATCTGACATCACCACAGTGGTTTTACAGTGGTTCATAAGTACTTGCTGTTTTGTGATTGTTAGAAACCTAAAACTGTTTATTGTATTATAGTTATTATTTTAAAAAATATATAATTTAAAATGGGTTAATATTTCACGACCGCTTGCATGTATGCCTATACATGACTATGATAGTAGAAGACATTTATGTATCCAAATCTTTATCCGGTTTGCCTTTAACCGCATTTCAGATATATGAAAATATTCGTTAAATACACGTACCTTGTCACAAACTAAATATATTAGCAAAATTATTTGTTACTAATTGTTTTTCCAAATACACACATTGGCCACCATATTAGAATTTAAAGTTGAAGAAAGAGCCAACAGGCAGGGGTCATAACCCAACTCCTCCTTTGTTGTATTTTTAAAATTACATTTTACGAGTGGAATGACGTAAGAATTAACCGTTACCTATTACATTTGGACCCCCTTTCAAAAATACTGAATCCGAGCCTGCGTTCAATATATATCAAAGGTAGATTCTGGAATTTGCAAAGAGGATTCAACTTTATTAAAAGTAATATTAGAAAAAGATAATTTTGTGATAAAAGTCTAAATCTCTGGGTGACGCGAGATAGTGTAAAATCGTCTCCCCACACTGAAAGCCACCACGAGAAAGAGATTTTATTTGTTTAATTCAGACATGTTAATGTATGGGGCAATCTCATAGTTGCATGTGGCAGTCTTCCAAAAAAAAAAAACCCATAACAAACAAAACCCAACAAACAAAAAACAACAAACAAACAAAAAACAACAAACAAATTGAGTTGAAATGTACTGTATTCAAAAGAGCTTACTGTCAACTGCATGCAAACAAAAAATTATAAAAAATTAAAGCATTTTAAAAAGGATAATTTCATAGGGAAAAATGTAATAATTCGCTCTATAAGAATTAATGGTTGTGCTCATAGTAATATTTATGTGAACATAGAGTATACCATCAATTAAATCTCCCAACTGTTTTCAGTTAAAACAATCTACTACTATAGTTAAAATTAATACACATAACCTTGGAGGCTATGTATCATCCTGGGGAAGAACATTCATAATATGGTTGCACACCATTATTATACTTTTCATATTATGGTATTAGTTAGGCCATTATGTTTGTAGGAATCGATTAATTTGCTGTTGTTTATCACTTATAATGTCACTAGTAACTATTATAGTTCGCCTTCAAATTTCCTGTACTTCAAGGCTATTGGGGCCGTCATACACCACCATCGTTTTCAGTCACAACAAGTTAAAGGCCACATAGATATTGTGACTAGTATACATGAGTTTGTAAACTGCCGACTATGCCCCTTTATTATCATGGATGATTAATGGGTATCCATACGAGAGAGGCTTTAGTAGTGATTACCTGTGAATCTCAAGTATGTGCACAAGTAAATAACATACATTACTGCATCAAGATACAGGTAAAAACCGTCAGGTAAAGCGCTCGCCAGAAGGGGTACAGTTACGAGCACAACCTCGTAAATTAACTCTTTCTTTGATAAATTGTCTACTGACATCTTTACGATGTCCTCACAGACACAGGCCAGTCACCCGTGCTCTGACACGCTCCTCCAGGCCTGTGTGATGTTAAAACTCTACATCAACAATGTTATTAACTTACTAGTATCTAAGTTAATACGTTATATTTACATTTTTTATCAGTCGACATTGCTATGACATTAACAGTAGGGACGGATCTAGTATATTCGTTATAACGATGATTGTAGTTAGGGTTAGCATTAGGGTAAGGATCATCAGCAGCGAATCCATAAAATCCATTTAAGGGGCCCCTAGAGAATTCTCGGTTTCTTTAACATTATTATTTTTTTAATAATAGTCATTTTTTTAAACATCACCAAATTTAAGAGGGTCTCGGACCACCATGGCCCGCCTAGATCCGTCACTAGTTATATTTCTGATTAGTAGCGCCATTGTTTTATAGTGGTGAGGAGTGGAGGGGAGGGACAGTGCACTGAAAGGACTGACGGGATTACGTAAGGTAAAATATAAAAGTTGGATGGGGGAAAAGGTGTAATAAGAGGCACCCCCATAGCCTATTTTGAGATGAGAGGTCTTTAGTTAAATATATTTCCCCCAGAAAGTTGGCTAATCACTGACGTAGACGGGGCTTTGGAGTCATATTGTGATTAATTAAAAAACAAATTTCTTTTTTAAATCAGTGTACAAGGCTAATTATAATAACATATTAATTTATATACAATTTATTAAATAAATATTGTAAATAAGCAAACATATCAGTTATATTATAATTGAAAAATAATAATAAACTGGTGTTTTTTTAAATGTTATTTTTGAGTAACGAACCTTTCAAACCTAGCGCCTAACATCCTTACTCAGCATTAAACTGAAATGCAACACTCAACAAGACTATTTCAACCAAACGTATTTGTATTCGTAGCATAACCAGGTACAATTAATCACAAACCTATTCAAACATTGTAAGTAAGAACCTAAGTCGGAGCATCACCTTTGAGGCGTTTCTGAAAACAGTAGAGTAAAAGTGCTATATATTGCACTTAGCAACCACACAGCGTCTGGCATATTAAACTCGCTGACTGTCTCCGCACAACATCTATTTCCGCCGTCCAACCTGGCTGTTCGTGGTTTTAGTACATGCGTAATGCTGCACAGGTGACGTGTATCAACCCCACGTGTATCCACCACACGTGAGTTCAAAACATCAGTTAGAGGTACAACTTCATGACAAACACTGCTTCCATTGTCCCCTGCACAACCCGTATCTCACTGTCCCAATGGACTTGAATACAGTTTAAACTTACCTCTATGGCAGTGCGGATAAAACTGGTAAATGGGAGGATTATCAATGAAAATAATGACCAAATGTTATCGTTTGTTGGGAAATGCGATGGTGTTTGCATGCCGTGCTTGCGTTTTTTAATGGTGACCGCATTATATGAACTTGACATCAGTGCAAAAGTATAAAACACAATATTGGTGAGGACATACATTTGCCAAATGTACCACGAGTACCGGATTGATCCCACCAGTGAACCCATCTGGGCTATTTCTCGTTCCAGCAAGTAGTCCTAACTGGTATAACAAAAGCCGTGGTATGTGCTGTCCAGTCTGTAGGAAAGAACATATAAAATATCCCTTACTGCTGATCACAAAAAGCAGCATAATATTATATTGCCCTAGAAGTTTTCTTCTAAAGACCACCTGACGGAAACACCATAATATATTTGACAGCCTATAACCTTCTATGAAAACCATGAATACTGACCTAAGTGAATTGTATTAAAATACAATGTAATACATGTAATAATAAAAAAAACTCACAACCACAAGTAATTATTTATTTCAATTTTATTATGAAATCACAACGATTTGGAATTACGTTAATATAATTTTATTGTTTTCATTTGCAGTATACATTTTAAGGGTGTTATATAGCATATGAGGAAAAGATGTGAATATATATTCTTCCAAATTCACCCCTCCCCAAAAAGTAATTAAAAAAAAAAAAGAATAAATGAATAAATAAATACATAAATAAACACCAACCTCAAAAAAAAAAAAAATAATAATAAAAAAAATAATGCAGATTCAGCCAAACTTTAACCTAAAATAAACGGCAAAACCTTTAAAGACTTATCTGGAAACAATTAATTTTTTTAAAGGTGTAATTGGAAAAATATTTCGCCTCAAATTAAATCTGTGATCTTTAACATGTGTTTAACCACGAGAATGTTTTGATTACTCATGAAACCGCCGAGAGAGTCCGTATATGAACAACTGTCGTGTGAGCCCGTGTATAAGTTACGGCTAGGAGCATGCTCCTGCATGTTTATGTAATTAAAAATGTACGAATCCACACTAGCGAGTGCATTCTTCAATTTAACCCATTACTCACTAAATGTAATGGACAACAGCAAACAATTGAAAACATCGATAATAATAACCAAAGCAGTCCGGGAGCACAGTCATCGAAAATGTTTTCAAACGAGATGTTCCGTCCTCACAACGTCAGGGATCCTGTGTCCACTCGTGTCCATATGACCCCTGACCAATAAAGTTCATAAAAACCCGGGCCGAGATTGTTTTGATTGGATGCTTCTCCTGATGTGAAGAACCAATCATAATTCAGCTTTCAATGCATCGGTCTTCACATTGTAAATGTGTGTTCGTAAACTTAAATGAATGTGTTCGTAAATTTAAATGAAAAGACAATGACACAATGACTTACCCACAAATTTTAAAATGAGGCGACTGTTATAAGGTTTAACTGCCCCATGAAATATGCCTGTCGCATTCATTTCACCCACTGTTTATGTTTAACTCGCTGCCGATGGCTTATAAAACGAGCGATCTGATTGGATAATATTTTTTAGCATGATATCACCAATTTTTTTTCTTAAAGATGGGGCAGTAAGCAAACCACAAAATATTAACGATACTGGTCAGGGGTCCCAAGGACACGAGTGAACACAAAACACCTAACGTTGTGAGGATGGAGATGTTCTGAAAATTTTAGATTTTCTGCCATTTGGATTGTAAAAAATTTAATAATTATAAAATTAGTTCTATTCATTCAATTTATTTCATTTTTTTTGTCATACAATTTAATTTCTATGTTGAGCGGCCCCCGAACATGAAGTGCCCCGGGCCCCCCAAGATCTAAATCCGGCCCTTCTTATCAGTACTCATAGAACTGAGTATAACTATAGGTTTATGATTGTATAGCTAAACCTATTTGTGGTCAACATATAAGTATTTTGTAGTGAAGTGATTTCCAACTAATTATATTTAAAAAAAATAATCCTATGCCTCTTCTGATAATTATTGTGACAAATTTTACAAGTATTTTCACATAAAAATTACACTGAAATGCATATACAAATCTTGTGGTGTGGACACTTCAGACAGTCTTGAGAATCTCTGAACTAACAAAGGCCACATACTGGGCAGACTGTGATAAAATTGCTTAAAGACTTCTCACACCAGAATGTCTCGTCAGTGTACATGCTAAGAGCGCTATACTTCGCGTCATGTCAGATGGTACAGATTGTACACTTTATGTCAGATGGAACACCCCGCGTCACGTCAGACTGTACATTTTTCTTCACGTGAGATGGTATACCTCGCGTGAAGTCAGATATTACACTTCGCGTCACCTCTGATGGTACATTTCGCGTCACGTCAGATGGTATACCTCGCGTCGTCAAATATTACACCTTGCGTCACCTCAGATGGTACATTTCGCGTTACATCAGATGGTATACCTCTCGTATAAATGGTAAATGGTATAAACGTTTTTTTAAATGTTATTGCCTGTAAGAAAATCTACACCGCTGTATATATTATATGGAGAACTTGGACGTTATCCAGTCAGCATTACTGTGAAGTTATGCATGATCATTTATTGGTATAGAGTTTTTAATCACAAATGGATTGTGTACGTTAATTCAATTTTGGACGATGTTGGTTGTACATATATATGGTTATCACAAGCTAAATATATTTCTAGTGCTTCTATGTTAAAAACCTATATTTCTACAACGCTTACTGATCAGTATTTACAAATATGGTACACTTACATTGATAACTCATCCCAAAGCGTCAAATTATAAATTATTTAAGAATAGTGTTGTATTTGAGACATATCTCACACTCATATACAAAAAATACTGGTGTTCATTATTACGTTTTAGACTTTCAAACCATAATCTCCCTATTGAAACGGGCAGATGGAACAAATATACCATTACAAAACAGAAAATGCCCATTGTGTAATAATTATGACATCGGTGATAAGTTTCCCTGTTTACATGTACATTTTTTAAGAATGAAAGAATTCGTTATCTACCGTCTTACTGTCAGTCTAAACCAAATACATATAAATTATTTAATTCTAAGAAAGCTAGTGTCCTTAGAAAACTTTCTATATTTTGGAGTTTAATTATGAAAACTTTTAAAACCTCTAGCTAATATTCTGTATATAGTTTATAATTATGTATGTTATTGTATATCCACCATCTTGTTGTGATATTTATATTCACTGTATTACGTATATATCCCCATATGCCGTAGATTACTGCCTGGGTGTAAATACAGTTCAGTTCAGTTCAGTCAAGTCAGATATTACACTTCACGTCACCTGAAATGGTACATTTCGCATCACGTCAGATGGTATACCTCGCATCAAGTCAGATATTACACTTCGCGTCACCTCAGATGGTACATTTCGCGTCACGTCAGATGGTATACCTATCGTCACGTTAGATAGAACACTTCCCGTCATGTCAGTTGGTGCACTTCGTGTCACGTCAGATGGCACAATCGCTTTTGAAAAAAACCCACAAAAAAACTTTGCTTCTGGAGGTAGTAGGATAAAAAGGAAAACGGTCTTGGAAATGAAACAAAAAATAAAAACGATTTTCCAGCGTGTTTTTTCGTTAGTTTTTCTCACTTTTGAATTGCCATATTTCTACAGTAGGCTAGCAACTAATAATGTATTATATATAAGAAAACATTATGAAATAAGGAAAAATGTATATTTAAAAGGCAGTTGCTTGTCCTTTTACCATTTATTTTTCACTTGAACACATTGATGTTTTGATGTGCCATTTCTTGTGACACCGAGTATACTTTTTCATTCCAATAGATATACAGTGAGTTCAGCATTTTACTCTGATTAGCTTTGAGCAAAGAACGTATTAATTCAAGACACTTAAAAGAACGGTTTTAAGTTTGGTTATATTTCAATATAGCCTCCGGGAGCGTTAGACATTCTACATTTTAAAGTAATTCTCCAAACGGCAATAGAACAGAACGATTAACTAACGTAAATTTTCAAATGTGGAACGTTTCAAAAGGTGATCAGTGAAACACATAAAGAAACGGTTCGTTGTTCGCTGGATACAATGACAGTCAGTCGCTCTATGTGGCACAGATGTTTCCGCATTCAACGATCCCCAAATGTCAACCATCAGTAGGCGTAGACACTGTGTCCATTGTAATACGACATTCTTTCCTTTCAACTGTTTAAACCAATGTCCAATAGGCAAATCGTATATAGTCCATTCAGTGTAACATGGGTTATACCACACAGTTTGTTTTCTGACAGAGCTATGTTTTGGAATAATGATCATATTGCATTGAATAGTATCTATACGCGTGAAAGTTCAAGAAAATTAAAAGCTAAATCGCGCGTGTATACTCACGAATCACTGTCAAAGCAGAGATGACACTAGATGTGCACGAAAGTTAAAATATCCTGCCACCTCGGTTGTAATTACATCACTTAGTCCTTGTCCTAAAATGGTCATCAATTTAGTGAAATCATTTTCGGGTTCAGTTTTTATCTATCAGGGAAAAAACAAAACTAAAACAACAAAAAAAACCAACAAAAAACAACAACAACAAACAAACAATGCCGGGCCGGATGTATAAGGGGGCAAAGAGTGCCAATGACTACTAACTCCCCCACCCCAGCCTGTGTGGTCCCCAGACTAATGACTTCCTTTATACCAAAATGTAATAATTATAAATTTAGTTCTATTCATTCTATTTTTTTATTTGTCATGTAATTTAATTTCTATGTTGAGGTCCCTCCGAACCTGAAGTGCCATGCAAGATCACTTGCAAGGACTGAAGTGCACCCCCACCACCACCACCAAGGTCTAAATCCGGCCCAGCATTGATGTACAAGATGTTTTGTATCAGTCATCTTATCGTTTGTCAACGTAACACTATACTAATGATCATTTCAAGTCATTTCGTAGCCTGGTAATCCAAATGTTCTACCATATCTGTTAAATATATAACTAAGTGATAGAATATTTTACTTGTTGTCAATAAGAAAGTGGTAGAACATTTTGAGTACTATGTGACATTTCGTTGTCTTACTGACCTTCGCGCATGTCATGTGTTTGTTTCACCTAAGACTGTGTTTCAGAAATACCATTATCATTAAACGCATACTCCCAAGGACCCTTGACCTAATTAAGTTCCAAACAAAGAATTAATTTTAAATATAAACATTTGATTTTTCAGCTACTTACATAACCACCGCATCTCGCTTATTATCAATATTTTAAAAATAATAATGAATTATGCTCATGGACATATAAATCGGAAAAAAATAACGGTTTTTATTCCATTGAAGATGTGACGTATATATTTCGAGTCACGTGATGGGTATTCCCACGTTGGCCGTTATTTTAAAACCAGAATATTTTCGAGGCTGGAAAAAAATATGAGGAGTTCCGATCTTGAAATTAGAAATTTTTAAATGTGAAATAATCGATAGACTCGACATGGATTTCCCTATACCATGGTTCAATTATAATGTATTGCATAACAAATGCATGTAAGTTTCATTCGTAATCAATATTTAAAGAAAAAACCTCTTAAATTCCGTGGGACTATGCCTTTAACATTGTTTGTCCTAAGAAGACCGAGTGCTGATGAAAGAACATGCAGCTTGGTAACTGTGCATAGATACTTGTATAATAGAAGTTAACCCCATTCTGCAGGAAACTATTTAACCTGTGGTAATCTGTGTCATATTGAAGACATGACAGTATAAAGAAAATTAGATCACATAAAAACATAATTATAGTTAATCACAGGGGCGGATACAACAATTTTTAAAGAAGATTAAAACAAATTTGAAAGATTTTTAACATTGGGGTCGTTTCAAAATTACATACGACCAAATTATAATTAGTAAAAATAAAAGTTGGTGGCTGAAGGGAGTTACCCCCTAAACTCCATTGGATCCTAAATAATAATACGGATGACACGCGTCTTATTGTGACGCCCAGATATCTGACCTGAACTGACCTCGGGTATCACGTATTTACCTACTGGAGATAAACTAATACCGTAACAACTGACATCAAAGCTTTAATCGACTGGAGATAATCTGATAATTTCACAATTCATGTTTAAATAAACCAGCTTGTGTCGCCCCCATTCTGCAAACAACGAGAACAACCGTGATAATTCGCCAAACTGCTCATTCTGGGCTATTATATTCTTAGCGATCATATATAAGAGAGTCGTAAGGACAATTACATAAAAAGAGAGCAAGAAGGAGAAAATACACATTAATAATAAAAACTATGTTACAGATAAAACCGTAAATTACCCACCCCCGAGGGTTTTTACAAAGGGGTCTGGGGGCCATATCCACCAGGTGAGCAACAGCTGACAAATTTGTTTTTAATGATTTTGGTGGTATAAGTAACCTAGAGAGGTCAAAACTTCTAGCGGAAATGTGACAATGTCAGGTTTAAAACAATAAATTTCATGTTATTTTTTTTTTCATTTTCCCCAACATTTGAAATAAAATTTTAAATGCTAAAGAAATAAAAATACATTTTTGAATTTTTTCCTTCATAATTTTGACCAATGTTAAATCTACATGGATAAGTATCGCAACAATTGCTTACGGTAGTACTGTACTAAATAAAGTATTTCCGTGTCACTCAGTTTATTTGTGTACCTACCACCTTAACCTCATGTTGAGACCAGGTTATTGAACAACAAAAAAACTGTCGGTTTGCAGAAGTTGAGTTGGTATAGTGCAAGTACAAGATTGTACTGAATGTTGAGTTGGTATAGTGCAAGTACAAGATTGTTCTGAATGTTGAGTTGGTATAGTGCAAGTACAAGATTGTTCTGAATGTTGAGTTGGTATAGTGCAAGTACAAGATTGT
>JAULBS010130489.1:0-13447 GCA_032355785.1 Symmetromphalus regularis
TAAATAAATAATCAGTATTAATAACATTCTCTTAAAGCTAGAATAAGGATATGAATATTGGGGTCAATGTGTGCCCCATACAAAAATTTCAATTTGCTGTTTTACCATTGTGTGTAATGCTTATCATAAGACCACCTATCCAGGTAAATATTGCCGTGCCTCACAAACAACTAATTTCGACCCCTGCAGTATGGATCTAATGTAATGTCTGAGGTGTTTTGTTCTTAGCATATGGTATATGTTACAAGTGGTGCAGCTCATAACTTAAGAAACAAATATCTTAAATTCACTATGATTCTATTTAAAGAGCATGATTAAAAAATAGGCTGTGTTTATGATACTATGTGTATGAGAAGTTGCTTTAAGTATTTGTCTTACAGACGATTGCAGCACATCATGGCCCAGTCATCGCGGTGTCTGTGAACCAGGATGGAAAGTTTGTAGCCACGTTCTCACATGTTGATAATAAACTCAAGTTCTGGCAGGTTAGTGTAAATAATTTTATCAGACATGTTTTGAAGACAACTTGCTCAAGGGAAATTTTTATTAAAATAAATAGATACAAAAATACTTCAGCTCATGAGCCCGAAATCGTTTTTAAGGGGTCAGTATTTGAACATTTTCTCACACTCATCCTGCTTGGGTTCCTACCTGCGGCACTGACTGGTCTAGCTTCACCTGTCACAATCTCAACCCCTTCCTCTAAAAATAATTTTGCTTCTGCTTACTGTCACCAAGTCATACGTGTAGCGGCATAGGATAACTAATTTTAAAATTGAAAATTATGAAATCTGTTTTTGATTGAATAAGATAAAACAAATTCTAAAGAAAAAGATACTTTTTTTAATTACTCAAATCAGATTAAAACTTTCAGAATTATTACAAATTTCGTATCAAAGAATGACAAATTAGTGCAGAATTTTAGTGTAATTTCATTAATTAAGACTAACAGGTCACACAAAACTATGTTTTATTGACTTATTGTAGACATGAAAGTTGAGGTTTTCACAACTATTCATGATGAAAAAAAAAATGACCTATTTATGCATTGGGACTGCTAATAGGCTGCAAATCAAAATCACATTGCACGATATCTGACTGGTTATCATATGCTACCACACATAGGTCTGCTAATATAAACAAAACTAGCACACTGCAGAGGGTCCTAATAACACAAGCTATAAATATATTATTAATATAATTATTTGATTAAATTTCAGACAGCGTCATCCTCTCTGTTTGGCATCGGATCTCAGCAGACCAAGTGTATACGTCAGTACAGCACTTCCCCCTGTCACATGACTGCACTGACCAATCTTCTGAAGCTTGTTCGACTCGTCTGGATCGACAATCGCACCGTCGTGCTCCTCACGGTGGACGGGACAGAAACCAAGTACTCTGTATGAGAAATTGTTAACATCTCTAGAGCCATCTGTTCTACATGGTTATAAGAATTGTGATGAATCCAGTTTATTAGGAACCAGTCAACCTTTCTAGAATTATCTGTTCTACATGGTTATAAGAATTGTGATGAATCCAGTTTATTAGGAACCAGTCAACCTTTCTAGAATGATCTGTTCTACATGGTTATAAGAATCGTGAACCTTTCTAGAATGATCTGTTCTACATGGTTATAAGAATCGTGAAGAATCCACTTTATTGGGAACCAGTCAACCTTTATAGAATGATCTGTTTTAGATGGTTATAAGGTTTATGAAGAATCCAGTTCATTAAGAAACAGTCAATCTTTCTTGAATGATCCATTCTGGATGATTTTAAGATTGTATAAAAAAACAATCTATTTTTCAAGAGTCATCCATTGTAGATGGTTATAAGATTAAGAAACCAATCCACTTTTCAACACTCATCCATTGTAGACGGTTGTAAGATGTATGAAGAACCAGTCTACTATTTAACATGGTTGAAGGCTTATCAGAAGCAAATCAATTATTTTAGAGTTAACCATTTTACATGGTTTTAATCATGGTTTCTATACGTCCATGTAAACCTGGATTGTTAGATATTTTCCAATATTGGAATGCTCATAGAAATAAAGCAAAACTTGAACAATGCATGGAAAACAATTTTAAGATGCCAAAACAGTTTCTAAATTGGACATTCTTAACGATATTCCATACAGTTTGTGTGTGTTCTTGTAAATAAATAATTTGTTTTGTTCTAGTATACTTGTGGAAATCTTATGGAAAATGATGAATTTCATAGTATGGAATCCATGTTATAATGTTTTTAAGTGAACTGTTGTAGAGTTAATTTTTCTAGATGGTTTAGATTTATGAAGAACAACCCAAACCATTTTATATGGTTATAAGATCATAGCCCGACACTGCCAGTAGTTGTAGTGACACATCGATCATCCTAGATGGTTGAAAGATAATATAATACAGCACAAACAACTGTTATTAATAGAGGCTGTTTGCTAGATATTCTTTATGAAGAACCAGAAAAGTCAAACACTGTAGATGCTTTTACAAGGACATACTCATAATTATGAAATATGGACACAGTCTTTCTATTAGTTTGTAGACGGTGAACAAATCAGACAAAATGTAGGCCTAGTCACTGTGAGTATTGGAAGAAATGTATCACAGAAATGTTCAACCATTAAAGCACAAAGTTTTGTTGGTGGGATGGGGGGGAGGGGGAGGGTGGGGGTCTGGGGGTTCCAGAAAATTTTATTGTCCTCAGAAGCAGAATATGATGGTGTCAGGGTTGGGGGACTCACTATCTCACAAATGTTTTTTCTTCTTTTTTATTACAGAATATTACTACATTTACTCAACACATGTTGACAATATGTACAAATAAAATTATGTACAGGAGTATATGTATATTCAAAAATACATTGTTTCTATTTAATTTGTTATCTGGGGACAAAGACTGAAAAAATGTCATGTACAGATTAGGTTGATTATGAAAAAAATGTGATAGGAAAGGTGTCAAAGTTAATAATAATCCACAGAGATAAAATTATTTATGTAACAAACATGTAATTGTGGATAATTATAAACTTTGAAAAGCATACACCTGGAATTGCACGAAACGTCATTAAAGAGTGTGTCTATTGTACATTTAAAGTGCAACCAAAGACACTTTCTATGGGAGTTTGTTATTTGATAATGTTGAGTCCTTTTCTATCCTGATAAAGTACTCTAGACTAACCTTTATGAGTAGAAATACACAATGTCAGGTAATTTAGAAATAATGTTCATGATAGCATTTGTCAGTTGCAGTTTTTAACTAAGCAACACCATAGGACAGATTTTCAAAGTATGGGGATGGGGTGAGGGGCTAGTGGGGGCTCAAAAAGGTGTTACAAGTTTCATTACCTTAATGGTTGGACTGGAGAAAGGAATGTTTACCCGAAATAAAAAAAAGTAGGGGGCTGTCCACCCCTCCCCCCAATGGCTCCTACGTTTACACTTTATATTAAATGCAGAGTTCTGTATAACTCATAACCAGACATTATTGACTAATAAAAAAAAGTATGTAACTGTTTGGCTGTGCTTTAAGACAGAAAATTCACAACAATACTTTATCAGTTCATAAAGGTTAAATGCCACGAGAAAAAAGGCTCGGATATTGTCATGTCCTTTTTCAGTAAAAGTCTCTTTACACACTGATAAAGTATTATTTTTTGTCCTTTTTACTAGGTAAAAATTTGTTCTTTAAATTAAAGAGCATTTTCCTCAGGCATAAGATTTGTTGATGTTGCTTTTGTTCCAAATGTATTGTACGATTCCAAAGTGCATATTGAGAACAATGTTGTTTATAATGTAAAATGTGATAGTTAAACAGTATATTCGTTATCATAATTGGCCTAAAGTCTGATCATGAATTGAATTTGTTCTTATCATCATAAGATTGTACTTAAATATGGATCAAAGACAGCAACGATTAAGCAAGGCAAAACATTTTAATTAATCAATTTTGGTTATAGGTACATTTAGTGGTGGCCAAAACTACCACAGCAATATACTCCATGATATCATACAAACTGATATTACTGGTTACAGCCATGATAATAACCACATTATCTAGATAGGAAATAACTTTTCAATTTTTTTAATATTATATAATTCTCAAAGCTTATCACCTTCAGAAAAGAAGACATATTCCTCAAATGAATTAAACAAATTTAATTAATGTTTTTCTTTAATAAAATGTTAAAATGTGATGTACAATTCAAAACACTTTTGTTGTAATATAATTAGTATTCTACGGAATTTCGTTATGTAATCTCTATGTACAGGTGTATATATAGTGATATGTGGACATTAAAAATATGTGTGTGGCTGTGAAAATCTGACTAATACAATTTAAGTACAACTTATTTGCAGTGCACTAAAAATATAAGTGAATCACTTCAAATCTAAATTCTGTTTTGCGGTTGGTCATAAAATGTAAATTTGCTAAAACATTAATAAGATCATATACAAATATCAAAATTTTCTTCTAACGAATACAACACCACCCCAAATTATTGCATATAAAATGTTGATTTTATCTGACATTTTATCGATTAATTTTTTGTTTGATAACCTTGTCTCTGTCCCCATGACTGTATGAAATGTATGAAGAAAACAAAAATTTGGTGTTTTTGTTACATTGAGTTATTAATCATCGGCTATTGGATGTCAAACATTTGGTTATTTTGACAGCCAGCCGCCAATGAGTTTTGAACCACTGCAATCGGCTTGAGTCAGACGTTCTACCTCTGGACCACAGAGACTCACAATGTATGAACAGAAAAATGATCATTTTGAATGATCTTCAGTGGTAGTAAACCAACTTGTCTGTCGATAGTCCTACTATACCCATTCTTACAGATCAAAACTAAATGTATTGTGATAAGATTCGTATCAATGGATGGTATTAAGTTTTTGAAAATGCATTTATTAGACAGGGGCACAGCTTGGCATAAATAAATGTGTAGGCACAGTTCCACTTGGGGGGTTTGGAGGCATGCCCTCCCCAGTAATTTTTTAAAGTCTATATCGCCACAGCTGCATTCTGAGGAATTTAGTTTTTTTTAAATGTTTAGGCACGTGCCCACAGTGCCTAAAGGAAGCTACGTCACTGTTAGATTGCAGATTTTTACCATTCCATATAATATCATGTTGTGTACTATACTGGTGTGTTGATGGGTGAATAAAGGCTGTGATACAATTGAAACACATTTGGTTTTTGTTTATTTAAATTAATAATCCTGCATGCCACCGCGGAGGTCCATCCCAGTACACTGTGCAGTTCTTCATGTCCAATCAACAGTCTACATTTTATAATAATTATATTTATCCACTGCATGACCCCCAATAGCCGATGTTTATTTTTTGTGCTGGGGGGTCGTTAAACAACAAATCAAACATTTTATAGTTTATTTACCCCAAGCTCAGCATTCTGTAGGTATTTATACTGCCTTGGAAAAATTTACTTACCATACTTGTAAGCAGGGCAGAGAACGTGCCGGATTAAGCTAGGATGAACCGTCAATGAGAAATCGAGCCTAAATTAAAAACATATTAAGTATATATTAAATAAAATGTTAAAACGTGATGTACAATTCAAAACACTTTTGTTGTAATATAATCAGTATTCTACGGAATTTCATTATGTAATCTTTATGTACAGGTGTATATATAGTGATATGTGGACATTAAAAATATGTGTGAAAATCTGACTAATACAATTTAAGTACAACTTATTTGCAGTGCACTAAAAATATAAGTGAATCACTTCAAATCTAAATTCTGTTTTGCGGTTGGTCATAAAATGTAAATTTGCTAAAACATTAATAAGATCATATACAAATATCAAAATTTTCTTCTAACGAATACAACACCACCCCAAATTATTGCATATAAAATGTTGATTTTATCTGACATTTTATCGATTAATTTTTTGTTTGATAACCTTGTCTCTGTCCCCATGACTGTATGAAATGTATGAAGAAAACAAAAATTTGGTGTTTTTGTTACATTGAGTTATTAATCATCGGCTATTGGATGTCAAACATTTGGTTATTTTGACAGCCAGCCGCCAATGAGTTTTGAACCACTGCAATCGGCTTGAGTCAGACGTTCTACCTCTGGACCACAGAGACTCACAATGTATGAACAGAAAAATGATCATTTTGAATGATCTTCAGTGGTAGTAAACCAACTTGTCTGTCGATAGTCCTACTATACCCATTCTTACAGATCAAAACTAAATGTATTGTGATAAGATTCGTATCAATGGATGGTATTAAGTTTTTGAAAATGCATTTATTAGACAGGGGCACAGCTTGGCATAAATAAATGTGTAGGCACAGTTCCTCTTGGGGGGTTTGGAGGCATGCCCCCCCCTGTACTTTTTTAAAGTCTATACCACCACAGCTGCATTCTGTGGAATTTAGTTTTTTTTTTAAATGTTTAGGCACGTGCTCACAGTCCCTAAAGGAAGCTACATCACTGTTAGATTGCAGATTTTTACCATTCCATATATCATGTTGTGTACTATACTGGTGTGTTGATGGGTGAAGAAAGGCTGTGATACAATTGAAACACATTTGGTTTTTATATTTAAATTAATAATCCTGCATGTCACCTTTGAGGTCCATCCCAGTACACTGTGCAGTTCTTCATGTCTAATCAACAGTCTACATTTTATACTGTTTATTTTCCCCATGCTCAGCATTCTGAAGGCATTTATACTGCCTTGGAAAAATTTACTTACCAAATTTGTAAGCAGGGCAGAGAACAGTGCCGGATTAAGCTAGTGGGGCATATATATATTATAAAGATACCATAAGTTCAATGTTAATTTTATGTTATTTAACAACTAATGATGAATAGATACACGTATACTAAAACCAAACACTCAACGAGCAAATTAACCTGGATGGATTTACAGCCAGATAAGGACAAAAGGCATTTGCAACTAGGTTAATCTGTCATAACATAGTTAAAATTGTCCAACAGAGGTGCAATGGGTCTTCAAGATGATCCCCATTAGCAATTTCTTCTAGCCAGTGGTCCTGTCTGTGGGAAAACAAAATGAACCCTTCATGCTAATCGGAGTAGAAGTGGGTTTCCTGCGAAGATCATGATCCATAAACACTGATACCAAACAGACAATAAATAACATGCTAGGGTATCCTCATTCATTAAAATAAAATAGTAGTTTTGAGTTTTTGTTTGTACATTAAAGGGTGGGGGTTGGGGCACTATTTTTAAGAATTCTAAGTTTTTATTCTATTTTTCTACTTGCCAGTATTCTATAAAGTTCTGATCCTGAATTTAGTTGATGGAGGCCTAGTTGGAAATCAAAATAAATTTTGAAATTTGACTCTACATCTTGTGATAAACAGTAAAATAATATGTATTTGTACTTGAGAGTGACGACAACACAGTTATACATAAAACAATTTGTTTTACTTGTTCATTCATATAAATACACATTCATTTATGTACATAATATTGATAACATAACGTAACATGACAATAATCATATCTGGTATAGATCACACAACGCCAATAAAGAAGAACCCTGAAAATAATGAAATAGTGATTGCCATTATTACTTGTTTCAAAACAGCATTATCTAAATCTAATGAAATTCTCCAGTGGCAATCAAAATTATAAAGCCCTGTCTATACACAGAAAAGCCGAAATACACAATATGTTCTGGTTGCTTTTTGTGTCCAAGGATGTAACATCCTCTAGAACTTTTATTCTAGGAATAATACTCCTGATCCATTTTGAATCAGGAATCCAGTTTTCGTTTCCTTATAAAATTATGTTCCACCTAGAATAATTTATTCGTGAATCATATCAACATACAACAAAATAATGTTTAACTTTCAGTATTCGTTTTGCATAACATATACTAATTGTTTGGTTTTTTTCAAACAGGACGATTTATCTGCAAACAACGTAAGATAAGCAGTGCCGGCCTTAGGGATATGAGAATCTGGACCTGCAACTTAGTTTCAAGAAGTAATAATAGTAAAGGTTGTTGGTCGGTTGGCATTCTGTCACAGGTGTATAGTTAAATTTTACTTATTATACTTCAGGGTGAAAAAATTGTTAATTTTCACATCCTTCCACGCATAAAATGGTAAAAAAAAAAAAAAAATAGAGAGAAAAGAGGGGGTCCTGACCCACCCCCTGCCTGGATCCACTACTGTACTTGTTAACAATCTACCAAAATAAAATGATTAGCAATGAAAAACTATTTCACTTGTGTCATAAGGGGAGGGGGTCCGTGCAGTACACTCCACATGGCCTAAAATATCCTAAGGCCGGCACTGAGATGAGAAAATAAAACATCTAATAAAACAATGTACAAATGTATCCTCGCGCTGTATTACTATATTCAAAATAACATTTAACAACATAATTTTTAATACATGTAAATAAAATATTATCTAGCTGTCTTAAAAAATGTTCATCATACACATACATCGACTGATAATAAACAAAATGTACAGTCCCATTTAGAAATTTACAAACAGAAAGTGTGCATACTGGGCAATATATATATACGCACTAAATTTGTAGAAGGCTCTGCGATGTACACATGTATGATAACAATTAATGGTTATCCACAATCACAAATACTTTTCTATTCATACAGTATTAATTTTCAAACCCCATTCCCATCTGCCTCTCTGACCACAATTAGTATGCTTAATTAAAATGTGGGGTTGTTTTCAGAATTAAAGTAAAGTTTGTTTTATTTAATGACGCCTCTAGAGCACATTGATTTTTATCTTATCATTGACTATTTGACGTCATACATATGATCATTCTGACATATTTCTTAGAGGGAACCTGCTACCACCACAGAGGCAACTCCTTCCAATAAGCAGCAAGGGAGCTTTTATATACACTGTCCTACTGACAGGACCGCACATTCCACGGACTTTGATAAACCAGTTGTGGACCACTAGTTGGAATGGAAAATAGCCCACACTGCAAATGGGTCCACTGAGAAGGATCAATCCGATGAATGACCGTTTCACAGGCAGACATGCTACCATATGAGCTAGATCCCACTCACTTCAGAATTAAAATGACCATTTAGTGAAAGTTTAAAGCTGGTCTTGTTCCCCTTCCCCACCATGCAATGGCTGTTTATATTTACAAATAGGAAAATATTGGTAACAGTGAACAACCGTTTAACAAAAACCCTATAACAGGATTTTGTAGGGCGGATATAGAACAGCCTTATTTCTACATAGCCGCTAATATAGCATTTATCTAGGTCATTATAATGCTAGAAGAAAGTCACATTTTAAAAATATTCACAACATTGATCTTACATGTAGTTTCAAGTTTTGTAGCTGTTGTGACTGAATAGATCTAGAATAACTGTTCAACGACCATTTCAGAAAGGGTCAGTGGTATTGAATCAACATTGAATAATGTTGAACTTAGATCAATGACAGCTATATGGTCATGCCGTAATTTTTTATTAAATTTGTTCTAAGTTACAGATTTTGTATCTAGGGTAGAATTTCATAATGAGCCCCACATCATTTGCCATAATGAACCATAAACAATTTGTACATTTCATGCTGTATACCCTCGTTATGCCCTTCTAATCCTAAGGCAATATTTCGTGTACCCCTTAAACAACTAATTTCAACCCATGACAATGATTATTTAAAAAAAAAATCAGTTAATTCGAAAATACTTTTTTCAAAATCCATGATTTTGGGGGGGTGTTTTTTTATTTAATTTTTTAATTCAGATTTCTGAAAATATGTATCTAAATTCCTTAAAAAGACTCTCCCATTCTAGTAATCAAACTTTTTTGCCTTCAATCACTGCTTGGGTTGGCCAATCATTTTTTTCCCTCTCCAATCATATTTTTTAAATTTCATATTATCATCGTAAGATAAAGAATGTATCAGTTGTAATTACTGCCACAAGAGATCTTACACCTATTCAGTGTGGCATCCACTTCCTCAACTACATCTCTAAGAGAAAGCATCAGTTCGTAATTGAGTCCATTCCCCTCACTGCATTCATCAATTCTCAAATACAATGTACTGCTTTTATAACATACATACGTATGTAACCATAGCCAATGAGGCTATGAAAAAATACATACATCACCACTGAATACAAGAATCGCCTTCACATTTTAATGTCTACACGAAATAAATGTAAATTCTTGGCAATTGTTTTCGGCACTTTTTCAGAATACTTGCAATTATTGCTAGACCATCAGAAAACTGACAGGTAGAACCAGAGCAGGTGAATAAATATTAAAAAGCAAATTTTCCTACCTTGCACATCATAATTATCTCAATTGATAAATAAACTGAAAGAGTGAATCAAATACCATGAGATCCGGTGCAATGAAACATATTGGCAAAAATTGTAGTTATAATGGAAATGGGTTCCAACAGAATGTTCATGACGCCAAGTCCTTGCTGATATGAATGTTTTAATGATTCACAAATAGAGGCTGTAGAAAACAAAGATGAAAGCACCTTGTTTAAACCCTATATGATTGTGTGACATAGTAAAACCGACTTAAAAACGTTGTAGTGTACAGATGTTAATTTACGACGCCCAGGCAGCTAGCTCCTTCATCTCATCGTCATCTTCTTGAACAGGCTGTTTACCTGAAATTAAAATATGAATGTGTAAAACTTAAAAGTATAACAAAGTTTTTTCAGTATTTTGTACAACCCATATTTATATTTCATTTAAAACACAAATGAATAGAATTGCATTTTCAGAGGATATGTTTTAAAACCAATACCCATTCCTTGATTAAAATAGAAATAAAATTGGGAATAAAAAATGACACAGGCTTTAAGGAATGGTGGGAAACTATCCTGAATACTGGAGTCTAGCAATACAGGTCATAAAATCATATATCTTGAAATTAAGCTAAAAGGGATGTGATACATACGAGCAGGAAGAGGCTCTTCTGTCGGCACGGATGGGAGTTGGTCTGTTGTAGGACCTATGTCCAGCATCTGTTTATCTAATTCCTCTTGTTCTAACTCTTCAAGTTCTGCCAACAGGTCATCCTGAATAAAAAGAAAGGACCGTTAACAAATCGATTACTAAATATACCAGGGTAGCTTATATAATCAGTCAAGTATGGTTTTACACATTTTAGATTTGGCTTTCAAGGATAACAATGTTATAAGAGCAGGTTTTGAGTACTGCATCTTAAATACATGAAGGTACATATTGCATATCTTAGATCATACATGAACAGCAGCATCATTTAATGATGTTGGCAGGCCTCTCAGAATTTAAGAATTCCATAAGCAATTAATGTGTTATGTCAAAAACATTTTAGATATTATCCCAGCCCTAACATTTGCAGCAGCTGTCAACAAAGTTGTAAAAGCTATCATAAAATTGGTTTGTGGCAGTTTTGTACTGGTATGACAAAAATATAAAATTAATATATTATGGAGTAACTTTCTCAAAAATGCTTTGTTTCCACAGTTAAAGGATTTAGCAATGGAAATTAAGTACTGTTGCAACAATGTCTGAATTTCAAATGCTGTCAACCCATTTAATATTGCATAACCCATCTATAAAATATGCTCCTATTGCGTGAACTAATTGATCATTCATGCAATTTTCACAGATCAGCATCTGGTGCCAAAAATTCTGGTTATCATTACATAAACAGTTATTTAAAGTTAAATTGCCGCAGGCCTTGTCATGTTTATAATTAAATTACCTCATCAACATCGCCTCCAAAGCCAACAGGATTTGAGATCGCATCGGATATTTCTGAAGCTATTTCATTCTGTTCTGCTACATCATCCATTAAGTCATGAACCTTGTCTACGTCTCTATAACAAGCCAAATAAGTTGTACATGTATGTACATAAATAAATGTGTAAAAACAAACATTGTGTCATGGCTAGATATTTTGAATAATGAGTTTCTCAGCTCCTAGATCAGTCAGTAATGTAACTAATTTCCTTTAACATGCACTCTTTCACCAGGTAATAACAAAATGATATATATATATTAAAATTCTTGCCTAGCTGATAATTTACAATTGTTTTCCCATCTTCTTTTCATGTTAAATAATTGTTATAAGACAGAGAAACAAATAAGAATAAATTTGCAGGAGGATGATTGCAGTGTCTGTTTGTCACAAAACAGAAGTATTTTTTTAAATTCTTTCCACAGGAGGTCAACACTTTTTAAGATTTATATTTAACGTATGGTTTTAAAATTATGATAATGACATTCCATCACAAATAATGTAAAAACACAACTTTGTTTTGTTTTGATATGTTTCAATTAGAACATTATAGACCACTGAAATTACAATACAATACATGTAACTGTGCCAAACTGTACTACAAAAGGAGGCCCCTTAACACATTATATACATGACATTCTACATTTGCAAAATTAACAAAATTATCAGAAAAATGGTTTACCTGGTCCACCAATAAAAATGCAAAAATCCTATTTTTTGTCAAAATATATTTGGAAAAAAAATCCTGATTTCTAATGCCTGTTAGTGTTACAAATTTATGTACTTACAAATTTTGGTGAGCTCCTTTCAAAGCTTTGGCAGCTGTTCCCATAACCTTTAGCACCTCTGTGTTTGTACTGGCATTTTCCAAGGCTTCTCGTTGAAATTCAATGGTTGACAAAGTACCATCAATTTGCTGAAGTTGTTTTTCAAGGCGCTTCTTACGTTTTAAAGCTTGCAGAGCAACTGAAAAAAAAAAATGAATAGGGTTATACAGCCTATAAAATTGGCAATTCATGATATTTAAAGGAAACCTGCTACCACCACATAGGCTACACCTTCCATAAAGCAGCAAGGGATCTTTCCTACAGACTGAAGTGTACATACCATAGCCGTTTACAAACACTGGTGGAAGTGGCCAACATATAATCACACCCCTACAGAAGTGATAGTGAGCTTCTTCCTTAAAATCAATTGAATGATTCAATTGATTCAGAATCACTGATACATCTGGCCAGAGAGTAAATAATTAGCAATGTGTATCAGTTTTAAATAATAATTTCTGTGAGGGTGTTTGTTCATGTCGTCGTCGGGAAGGTAGTGGTGGCATATACAGTATTCATATTTGGTATATTAGAGGCACTGATTTTCCATGATAAAACCTATCTGGAATGGAATTCCCTATTTTCTCCGAAAACATAATTACTTGTCTCCAAATAGCTTTGTTTATTAATTAAATGGATTTTCCATCCGTATTTTGGAAACAAAAATAGTTGCTACCTGACTACACTGATATCTGTACGTTTTACGTCAAATTAATTTAACCGAAGAGATAACCACCAGTCGATTTAATGGAGAAAACTATGTTTTTTTTGCTCTAGTTCTCCGAAAATTACGCGAGTTGAAGATTTATTACATATTTTGGGTCGATTTATTTATAATATTCGTGATAATTTAAAATGATGAA
>JAULBS010130500.1:0-13447 GCA_032355785.1 Symmetromphalus regularis
GGGCCATATGTGGATTTCTGAAAAGGGGGGTCCAAATGTGGAGATCTGAAAAGTGGGGTCCAAATGTGGATTTCTGAAAAGGTGGAAAGGGGTGGGTCCAAAAGTGATGAGTACGTAGAAATAGGGAAAAATGGTTAATTTTCACGTCCTTCCACTCGGAAAAAGGTGTAAAAAAAACAATATCGAGAAAAGGGAAGTCCTGTCCTCCTGGACCACACTGGACCCGCTACTGAATAACAAGAACAGGTTTTATGTTTATTAACTCTTTAAAAATAGGAACTATTAATGTACCTATAATGTAAGCCCTCGAGGAAGGCCTGAGGTAAACTATTTATCATTCTTAACATGCTTAACATTCGTTAACAATGACTATTAGTTCAAAATAAACCTGGTCTTATGATGAAATATAAATAAATATTTTAAAGAAAGAAAAAGATTATTATAATTTTTTTTTTTTTTTATTATTATTATTATTATTTTTTTTGTGGCATTTACAAATGGTATATTTTCAATTTGGGGAAATAAAACAAATTATACCATTCTTTAAGATTTTTATATTATTTCATATGAATATAACCATCTGCAAAAATAATAATAATAACAATACAATATAATATATAATATTATATATATAATACAATTTAATATAATATATATGTGTGTGTGTGTTATGGAGGGGGATGGGTGCAGTGGTCCTAACTCTTATCCACCCCTTTTACCGCTTATAATCGTGTGATGTGATTAACCTTGTATTTAATCAGTATTTGTTTTTGAACTTTGTTGTGTCGTGTGCTGTAGCATAGTCCAATGCATTTAACTTAGGATAAATTAAAGTTTGTGTTTGTTCTTTGTTGTGTCAGATTGTGTAGCATAGTCCAATGTGTTATCGGTACAAGATCAATGTAAATATAATACTTGGGGTATATTTAGAAAGATAATATTGTTATTAGGTTAATAAAACACGCCACGTATTGTTGAGAAGTACAAGTAAACTACTTTTATAAACGTGTAAGACTATGTCTATGGCAGATTTAACTAATATATCACGTGTTATCTTGATAAGTGACATTAAATGGCAATAGTATAGTTGTGTTGTGGCGACTGTGTCGTTTAAAATATTTGTTAGAAGGTTTATTTATTTGTTAATACTGTTTATTATTATTAAAAGTATTCAGAGCTTTCCCCAGAGCCATAAGGAGTCGCGGGCCGTGCTTCCTCAGCTTGCTAAGCAAGCGTCTTAATGTCTTGTAAGCTTCTTCACTGTACCACTGTGTCGGCTTAAAGGCATAGTCCCAGTGAATTTAAGGGGGTTTGTGATCTAAATATTGATTATGAATGAAACTTACATGCATTTATTATACTAGATACGCAAGACCTTTAAAGTGAACCATGGTATAGGTAATTCCATGTCGAGTCGATCGATTTTTTTTCACATTTACAAATTTCTAATTTCAAGATCGGAACCCCTCGTAAAATCGATAAGAGTAGACGCATTAGAGTGGCAGCAGCGGGTTTCTGATTGAAACATATTTATTGCTTTTAAAAACAAATGGATTAGGCACGTTTTCCAACTTACAAGCCTTTTCTATAGTAGATACATCACAAAGAACAGTGAAGTGTTACAAATGCAGTATAAAATATGAACAAAAATAAATATTTCTGAAAGAAAGCAAGAAAGAAATAAAGAAAGACAGACAGATAGAAAGAAAGAAAGAAAGAAAGAAAAAAAGAGAGAAAACATCTGCTATTTGAAAGGGCGTTGGAACGAAATTCATATTGGTGGTGGGGGGAGGGGGGTGAAGGCTGGTCCCGTTTCTGAACATTAGAATTTTCCGGTGAATAATTCAACGATGAATAAGGAACATATTTATGAGATATTGGAGCGGGGTGAGGGGGCGGGAGGGGGTAGCAGTTCCCCAGCTCCCCCGGCTTCAACGCCCCTGATCTCTTCCACAATTTGGCAGCAGCGGGTTTCTTCTTTTCTACTAACCCCTCTTTCAGAAATCCTGTATCCGCACCTAGATACCTTCTGGATCTTTCTACGAATGTATGTATGTATGTATGTATGCAATGATGTGTGTGTGTGTATGTATGTATTTATGAATGTATGTATGTATGTATGTATGTATGTATGTATGTATGCATCATTGCATGTATGTATGTATGCATGCAATGATGTGTGTGTGTGTGTATGTATGTATTTATGAATGTATGTATGTATGTATGTATGTATGTATGTATGTATGTATGTATGTATGTAAGAGTGTACGCAAATACAGACACAGTGGCGGATCCAGAGGGTTAGGGTTGTACCATTTCATAGCTGACATATTACAACATCTATAAATGGACTCCAGATTCAGGCAGTGATGTTTTAAATCATCCAAGCTTGAAATGTATTTAGAACACCGGATCATCTGGGTCTGCCACTGCGACAATTTGCGTACAGCCACAACTGGTTTAACAAAGGCCATGGTATGTGCTATTCTGTCTGTGGGATAGTGCATATAAAAGATCCCTAGCTATTTATAGAAAAGCAGCGGGTTTCGTGTCTCCTACTAACCTCTGTCATGGACAGACAGCACAGGAAGCTGAGTTGTGTGCCCAGGACAGTGTGCTTGAACCTTAATTGGATATAAGCACGAAAATAAATACAACCACCACCAGAAACAAAGATGTTTTACAAAAACTGCATGCATGATCATTTCGTATCGTGTATATTACAAAATTATGATCAGTTTGTTTTCCAATCTCTATGTCACTGAAAAGCATTTTATTAATATTTACTGTTATATATTTAATTTTGTTTCAGGTGTGGTGGGCTGCTTCAGATCTAGGTTGGGTCGTTGGTCATTCCTATATAACGTATGCTCCCTTGCTCAATCAAAATACATCCATCATTTTTGAGGTAAAAGGTTCTGTGTAGTGTTATGGCATTTTATATTCTTTAAGGCCCAGTTTCTCGTTTACAGTTCAGCCCATTCTTTTAACACGTGTGGTCACAGTTTAAATTAAGAATCCAGGTTCAACTGTCGACGAGAAATCGGCACTAAGTGTAGTTAACTAAAACAATTTTTGTTGTAGCTTTTTGATATGAAAAAAACTTTAAATATTTTCTTTTAGTTTAAGTAAACTGATATTAAATTAAATTTGACATTAATGTTAATTTTGAAAAAGAAAAAAAAAAGAAAACATAATTGTTTTTTATTATATACCAACTGAGTTTTCAACAAAACTGAATTTAAGGAAAGTAAATCATTTTCTGTATAGTATAACAGAATATGGCAGCTTCAGGCCTGCACTAATTCAAAATTTTTATAATCGAAAAAAAGGTTATGCCAAAAACAAATTGCATAACCTATTTTGATTTGCATAACCAGTTTTTGCTAGAGATGGAGTTAAAAATTTGTCGCCTTTTGATTTAGTGCTAGTGTTCAAATCCGTTGGAGATTGTTCTGCATGCATGCTTTTAATTTAGCTTCGCTAAAATACGGAAACTGAAATGTGGTCTGTTAATATATTTTCAATAGTTTCTAAGACAGTGGTTTTGATTGGTTGATTGCGAACCATTGATTGCTACTCTTAGGCTATTCTTTTGGAAACTGGAAAAGTTTAATAATTAATTATGTTGTGATTACAAACATTACACGGTTTCGATTCACTTCGGGGACTTGTTGTCAGTAGTATATATTTTCAATGGCATGTCTATTAAAGTTATATGGTTGTTGATTCTATTTATTTTATTATTAAATCTTAATTAAAAGTAACTGTCTAGTAATTGTGGAAAACGCAACAAGAACATGTTTTAGTTTCTCATCATTCTGTGTGCAAAATAGTTAGACCATTAAAAATGGAGATAGATGATAGGGCTCAGAGGTATCCCAACCAAATAATTTAAACAAAAATATAAACAAAACCAAAATAAAATTATTATTAAAAAAAGTTTAATTGTTAATTTTATTTTTTTTAATTTAAATATAAATTTTTTTTTTTTAAATCTCCCCTGAAAAAAATTGTCATAGACCTACATGATAAATACAAAATTAAATAAATAATTTTTGTTTTTGCTGGGTTCACTTCTCCCATTCTTTTCAAACTTCTCCCATTTTTATCAAACTTCTCCCATTTCTGAGGGGAAGGGAGGTCACTTCTCCCACTTTTTCTATCCTAGATTAGTGCCTGCATGATAATATGGAAAAATTTTGTTCATACACATTTATTTCTGATTGAAAACAATACATTTAAAAAAAAAAAATGTTTGTTATACAACAGACAATAAATAACGAAACAACTTGGTTAGAGAAAAATATTTATTCAGGATCCATATTTCATTACGTACCACGAATATAGAGAGTACGATGCAAGCGTGAAAATCTTGTTGCCAAGGGATTAAAAATACAGGATTAGATCAAACTTAATCATGTTTGGAATACAGCTAGATAAGACAATTATTACAATTGTGATATGTTTTATTTTACTGTGGTAAGGTATGGACACTTTTTTTGTCAAAATTAGAAAATGGCCTCAGCAACACCAGTAAACAGGTCATGTTTACAGTTGGGCTGAAGACAATTTTAGATGAAACATTTAAACAATTTGAATATTTTTCTTCTAATTAGATTCATTTGTTTCAGTTTACACAAAAAAGTAATAAAAAATTATATTTAAAAATATGCTTGCTCTATGCTACATATGTACACATTTATTTTAAATGTGATATGAAGTGCAAATATTTAGGGTATTTTGTTAGTGCTTATTATGGCTTACATATAATTAGTGGGCTGATTTTGTTTTGATTTTTTTGACATGTAACATATTTATTAATACATGTATTTTATTATGAATCATCTTGTTTGTTGTTTATTTGTAAAATTTATATTAAGATTTTGAAAAAGTGCGTTCACGCTTTAAATTATGATTTTGAAAAAGTGCATTCATGCTTTAAATTAATATTTTGAATAAGTGTGTTCGTGCTTTAAATTAACTTTTTGAAAAAGAGCGTTCGTGCACTTAAATTTGAAAATTTAGAAAATTTCAAAAAAAAAATCCATTCAAGTTGGTCGCCCTGACAACTTCATAATTAGTTTTAATAAATAAAGCCATTGTCACTTTGAAGTAAAAAGGAATTGTAATATATATACATTTGCAATACATCAAATGTATGACATCATTTTTTGCTTATTACACGTGATTTGGAAAAACCTTGCACATATGAATTATGATATTTGATCGTTTGCCATAATTAGCAGAAGATTTCCAACTAACATTTACTAATCGAAGCATCACAATTTCTGTTTGGCTGGAATTTAAAGGGATTCCCTTTGGTGACCTCTAACAACCAATGAGAATAAATTACACTTCCCAACATAAGTATTCTAATAAAGACTGGTATTTGTAATTTTAATTATAGATGTCGGAAATCAGCCAAGTATTATATATCTGAGGAAAGATGATATGCTGTAGAAACTTTATTTAGCAAATTTTACACGAACAATAAATCGGTTATGCGAAATAAATTTGCATAACCGATGCACAAACAAAACAATTATTCATGCAATTTGTGCAGGCCTGCAATTTTCAAAATAGCAATTGTTAAGACCATATCATACTGAAGAATGTTAAATAGAAGGTTGAAAACTTTCTTAGGCGTAATAAAATATTTATTTTTGACAAAACTCATTCTTATCCCTACAGCATTTCAATATGAGGATGACAAGTGATTAGTTTGTATTTGGTTTATTTATTATAATTGATGTTGGTAGAAAACTTACAATTTTAGTAATTTTTTAATGAAAAATGTACTAAACTTTGTTTTTTGTTAATTGACAAATGTCTATTAAATATGTACATAATTCATTTTTGTTACAAAATTGTTAACATTAGAGATTTTCAGTTCAAAAAATTAATTATAAATAAAACATGCTTTTACTCAAAAAATAATAAATCAATGCTTAAAATCTAATTATAATGTTAGAGATTCAGATTACTGTATTCTCGCTATGTTACACTTTTAGTATTTTTAGTTCACCTTTATTTAGCAAATTTTGACTCAAAACCTTATCTTGTTTTAAATGTATAATGATAAATGAATGATTAATAGATCCTGTTTTTTTCTCATTCAGGGTAAGCCTGTAGGAACCCCTGACTCTACTACATTTTTCCGTGTGTTAAAGGAGCACAAAGCAACGGGTATGTTCACAGCACCAACAGCTTTACGAGCGATCAGGGGAGAGGTTAGTCAGTGTCATATTAAGATCCAAGTATCATAATCTTCTATGACATTTGTTAATTCAAATACAGTATTCAATCTGATAAGCTCTTAGGTACTCAAAAAATCTTTAAATGAAGCCCTTTCTTAAGTTTGTTTACAGTTGGTCAAATTTCCATTATCAACCTTAAGAAATAATTGATATTTTTGTTATATTTAATGAAATATATTCATTAACACTATATAATTCATGTGACATTTGAATCTTTTCTATTTTTGCTAAAACATAATAATATTATGTGAAATACACACTTTCTCATGTAGAGCTTGAAGACTTGATTTCATGATTGGTCCTAAATGTTAGCCTCATTGGTCCAGTGGTAGAACATGAACAAAAGTTTTTTCCCAGCCTACATAGGACATTCATAATTTTCAAGTTATACAATATTTGTAATATGCCAATATATATTTTTGGTGAGGGATGGGGGGTATTAATCATACAATCAATTTAATCAAATTAATACATTTTTATATAATAAAAGATAAAAAGGTAAGAGTATTGTATTGAAATGACTCATTTACTAAATTAAATTTTTATATTTTTAGGATCCAACTGGCAAGTTTGCCCAGAAGTACATGCCATTGGATAAGTAAGTGTTCGGATGTTAGTCATTTCGTACCAAAGTCATTTCATATCATCAATTTTGTACCATAGTTTATGGTCATTTTGTACCATAGTCATTTCGTACCAGAGTTATTTAGTCATTTTGTACCAGAGTTATTTAGTCATTTTGTACCATAGTCAGTTCGTATCCGGTATCTTATTCTTGTCATGATGTGCCACTTCTTATTTTTATTGTTGATGAATAAACGTTGACGTGTAAACATATCTTGTAAAGTGAGCAAAAATGTTAAATGTATAAAGGTTTAAATGAATAAGAATTAAATTAATGATGTAACGTATTTCAGTGGCAACTAACCCACTTTAATTCACTTTTCTGAACATTCATGTATGTGTATTACCGCATGAAGGTGATACAGTGTCGGATATAGGTGGCCATGGTGGCCCGAACCCCCATGTGAATTATGCTATTTAAAAAAATAAATAATAATTTAAATACATTTTTTGTTTGAACATTGACACAAAGTTAGTGGTAGAAAAAAATTTGTTGAACAAAACTGAGATTTTGGCAGGAGATTGTGAAACGTGTTATGCATGTATAATAAATCTGATTGCAGTATTCATAGTATTATGTTTAACTTTTGCAGGGCTTCATTAAATAATTATATTATAGTTAATGTACACAACAAATCAGGTGATTCTAAGTGGGTCAGTTGTGAAGCACTGACTGATTTTCTGTGGAATGACAGTATATACTTGATCTGTCAGTAGATAAATATTACGACTTTAGTACGAAATGACTATAGTATGAAGGGACTATGGTACGAAATGACCAAATAACTGTGGTACGAAATGACCTGGGTATGAAATGACTTTGATACGAAATAGTAAAATTGGGTACGAAATGACTATGGTACGAATTGACTGGATACCAAGTGTTCATAGTAAAATCATTATATATTTCACATAAATAGTTCTATAAATCATTTAAAATTAAATATTGGCTGACTGGTTGCCATTTAAATTTTAATCCTATGGTATGGCACTGTCTGCCCTTCGAAAAACTTATCTGTCTGCTCACCCACCTTCTATGTGTTCATCCATCTGTTTTTCATTTAACTTTAGTAATTATTTTAACTTCTCTCTGTACAGACTGCGATGTGTGTTTGCTGCTGGAGAACATCTTGACCGAGAGACAATTTTCTGGGCAAGGAAGATATTTAACAAACCTATACTAGACCATTGGTGGCAGACAGGTACTGTAATATGTTTATAATTAAAAGTGATTGGTATTATCCTACCTACATAAGCAGCTGCCTTAATATTTGGTGCATTTTCATTTAAATACAGATATGATATCCAATTATTACCTTGTTTGTTTTGTTTAACAACACCACTAGAGCACATTGATATGTTAATCATCGGCTATTGGATGTCAAATATTTGGTAATTTTGACACATAGTCAAGTATGAGCCACCTTCTGACAGGTTTTTAACCACCGTCTTTGTTTAAGAGTCCGACGTCCTACCACTGGGCCACTGAGGCTCGCTCCCCAATTATTACAGTACTATAGAATGTTTATAGTTATTGTTTATATGCAGGTGAGTTTATAATATTAATAATAGAGTTAATGTTAATTTAAATGGTCATGGGAAGGTAATTCTGTTGACTGTCTGGACAATAAGGATTCATTTACAATTTTCTTCATTTCCCTCTTTGTACCAAGTGTAAAAATTTTGAGACCCCACCTCCCAAATTTGTGCACCTGAAATATTGATATTTGGAGGGATTTTAATCCACATTTTAAGGATTAATATACATTTGTATGCTTGACATCATGCCGCATACCCCTCCCTTTCCTCAGTGTACAGTTATATGAATAGGATAATATCACTAGTTTGGAATGACCTCCAAATTGATGTCAATGCATTAATGACCAGAAATTTGCTGGCATATCTTTTTCAAGTTAGCAGCAATGATCTTTTACAAGCATCATTTCAAACACAAGATCTCTTTGACATAACAATAACTGGCTGAGATGAAATATAGCCTAAAGGACATGTATGTTACTGTTATTAGTTAATGTTTATCATTAGTTGGTTTCATTATTCCTCAGTTGTATAATTTTGTGTATTTTTAGAATCTGGTTGGCCCATAACATCAACCTGTGCCGGACTTGACATGGATCTTTATCCCCCAGCAGGAATGGCAGGAAAATCTGTACCTGGCTGGAATGGTAAATAACCAGGGTTCTATCACCTACACATGTGGTCAGACTCTGATATTAGACATCATTTCCCACCATTTCCCAAGCCTAAGTCATTTTTAACTCAAAATTACTGAGTAAACATTTTTTTTAAATGATAGAGCACATTATTTTATTAATCATTGGCTGTTGAAATTTTGACATGTAATCAAGTGTGAGCCAGCCTTTGATGGGTTTTGAACTGCAGTCCTTGGCTTGAGAGTTCAATGTCCTACCATTGGACTACTTATACTCCCTCAATGTAAAAAATACCCAGTCATATATCTTTTACTATATAAACTTATATTACAAATAGATGCATTAATTGCACTAATTTTAAAATGTGGTATAACATTTTATTATTCAGACTTAGCTTAAAGTTAGTGAAGTAGAACTGAATATTCCCAATTTCTTTGTAAAACAACTCTAAATTTAACAAATTTCATAAATAAAACTTCATAACTGCCTATATATATAATTCAATTTAAAAATTGCCTTTAACAGATTAAATTTTGTTTTAAAAAAAGCATTATTATTTTAAAACGTTCCTAATTACAGTTGAAAGAGTAATGACATTTTAATTTATAACATTCTTTTCTATTTTCTCTTCATGAATTCCTTAATTTATAATCAAACAATAAACTAAATGATGTACTATAACAAAAAGTGATAAAATAAGCTAAGAAGAATAAATATTTGGTACCATTTTTATGTACAACTTCTAATTAATTTGTTTACTGTGTCTTTCATTATCAAAAGCTCACAGGATTTTCTTAATTGTATTGGTTTTACATTAGATGTTTGATATTTTAGTGAAAGTGATGACAGATGGACGAGATACTAAGCCCAATGAACCCGGACAGATTTTAGTCAAGTAAGTTAAATAACTATAAACAGAATATAAGTTAATATTAGAGGGTGTCCCATAAGTAAACATCTTTTAGTAATAAACCATACAAATACAACCACACACTTAAAAAAATTAATTCCGTTCTGATATCAAGAGGTCTCGTAACTTTTATTTTACGTTTTGTTTTATGAGGGCTGCCACTTTAAGCATTTTGAATTTCAAAATTATTTCAGAAGACAAAACACAAGCACCTGGCAAAACAACATTGTTTAATGAATTATTGTAGATTTTATATAATAGATCATCATGTATTATTTTGTAGCAATTCATGAATGCATATTGCAAATATTTACTATGGTGTCTTTATCAAATTCAAAATAACTAGTATTAAAATCTTCAGTCTTAATCTGACACTTGACTACATGTTAAAATTACCAACTGTTAGACATCCAATAGCTGATGATTAATATATCAATGTTCTCTAGTTTAACAAATTTAACATCTTATCCTGATGTGGCAGTCTTCATAAAAAATGTAAATTAAATTATTATGAGAACTTACTGTATTTGACCAGGAATAAGCCCACCTCTATTTTTAAGACATTTAAAGAATTGGGCCCATATCATTGAATAAGCCTATCCCTAAAATTTCATGAATTTTGCTGCCATTGTTATAAAAAAAATCATAATACGCCATCAGTCATGTTTGGTTGAGATGAAATAAAATAAAACATTGTTCTACTTATTATTGTTCAGGTGTAGATGCAGGATTTCTGAAAGGGGGCATCCAAATGTGATGAGTGATTAGTTAATTGGTTAAAATGGTTAATTTTCACATCCTTCCACTCAGAAAATGTAGAGAGAAAGAAGAAACGAGAAAAGGGGAGGTCTGGATCTGCTACTTTTGGAAATTCTTTATATTACAAGTGTGCAAAAACATTTTTTTTTATAGTTGTAACATTAGTTTGTCTTTTGAAATAGTTTGTTTTCAAGTTACTGTCTGCTGCCTTTCTTTTATCTGCCAAGGCCAAGTTAAAACAGCTAACAAGGAAATGTCAGTTTCAGCATGAATCTCACGTGAATCTTGCTTTGATCAACACAGACTACAAATGTTTTCTCATTAGTTGTTATGGAAAATGTCACATCATAGATTGACAGTTCAGGGTGTAGAATACTTAATTAACCACGTGGGTTGTTTCATTTGTGATTGTCATTACAATACCAATTAAGAAAAAAAATCAGTCCATATCAGTTTTATGAGGTGGATACTCATTTAGTCATTATGTAGATACATGTATATCATGATGCACGAAGCCATACCACTGTATGTATTGCGCTCTTCAAGTATTGCAATACACCAGTATATAATTGCAACCAAGAAAAAAGTTAGCTATGACCCTATACAAGTTTAATTCTGACACTTGGGGATTGTGGTTCATCAAAGGATCAAATCTGATGCAAGAATACATTGTTTTAATTTAGAACTGACACAGAGCTCACTCATGAGCTGTGAACTTTGGGGACTTGAGGTGTCTGGTGGGTGGGGTATGTGGAGATTGTGACATGTCAGTCATTTAAGCCTTTATTGGATTGGTTCAGTATTTGTCAGTATTAATTAATGGATGTTGAAAAATTCCCCTCACTTCACAAATCAATTAACAAAATAGTATTACACATCAAAAAAGAAAAAACCCATTGTTAAACAATCGTGGTTGGCATGCCATTAACTGTTTTACATTGTTTAATATTGCTTTTGTTTTCTTCATGTTTGAGCAAATTGATATTAATAAAACAACACATAAAAATATTAAAGGTATTGTCTTTTTTTCATTATTTTTTTAATATTTATATTTTCTAAGAATATGGAAGTTCATTACCAAACCAAATGTAATAAAATGGTAGTAATGCAACATTAAAGTTATCACCATTCTGAGGCAGGACTTTGCTTTTATTAAGTTTCCCATTCCTTCCTGATTCATTGTCTTTCCCTAGTGAATAGGCCACCTGCCTGTGAATAAGCCCATCCCCCACTAAGCGGCAAATGAACTGCTTTACCCCCCCTGGGCTTATTCCTGGTCAAATACGGTAATTGGAACAATATAGTAAAACAAATTAAGAGTATATTTATAAAGTTGATTAGTAAAAGATGTTAAATTATTGGACACCCTTCAATATGACTTTAAACAATAATTTAACATATTTTATTTGTGCGATGTTTTGAAATAATGTCATTGTCAACGAGCCATTTATATAAATTATCCCACAGGATGTGTCGAGTTTGGAGCCATAAGCATTTAATAACATTATTTTCTCTTGATATGGTCATCATTGGTGACCAGGCAATCAGTTATTTCAACTGCTGCATATAGAATACAAATAGAACTGCACCACTTCATAAATAATATGATTCACTAACAAAATCATATCACTGGTTAACACAATTTACAAAATATCCTGTCACTTTTATATTGATTTATTAATTTTAATACAAACATTTTCATACAATGGTTTTTTGAGTGGGACATAGCTCAAGACGTAGAGTGTCACCAAAGATGTGATAGATCATTGCAATGATCCCTTTTGGGATGATTCTTGTTCCGGCCACTGGTATACAACTGGCATAACAAAAGCTGTGGAAACGACTGTTATTCAGAGAAATATTTAATTCTCCCAAATATCTTTTGTTACAGCCATTTTGTTAAACATTATAAGTAATAACAGGAATTTATCCAGGCACCGAACATTGGCCCCTTCCCTAAGGCAAGTGACACTGAAAATTCGCAATTTCTGGACTATAAATTCCCAAATTGGTTAATAAATATAATGTTACAGCTACATAAATTCAATGGTGTGAAAAAAATTCCCAATTATGACTAAAATCACACTAATTTTCTCCATAGGACCCTGGTAAAAAATCCTGGATAAATCCCTGAATAAAATGCATGCATTTTTAAATGAACTTCTCATTATTTTTATTTGTGTATTTATGTGTGATTAAAGTATTGATGTCTTAATTACAGACTACCTCTACCACCTGGGGCATTCTCCACACTTTGGCGAGCTGACCAGCATTTTAAAGAAATATACTTTGAAAAGTTTCCAGTAAGTTAAATAAATAACTGACTCTGGTGGTGTAGTGATTACATTGTTGGAATCACAACTAGTGGGTTGTGGGATCAAATCTTAATCAAGGCATGGGGTTTGTAAACTCAGTACTGGCTCCAACCTAGTGTGAGTACTCTGCAAGGCCCAGTGTGTAGATGCACACCACTTACACTGACCAGTGGTCCACTTGCATGGGTGTAAATCCTGGGGAGGACATGTCCCCCCTTTTTTTGACAGGGAGGGGACACCTATATAATTATCCCCCCCCCCAGTTTTTGCTTAGAAAAACTGAAAATTTCAGTGAAATTAAAATTAAAATGCCTAAATAATAATCTTTACGAGTATTTCTCTTTATTGTATCAATGTAACACTTAACCATGTCGTCTTAGCGCAAATATACCGAAGTACACAAGTGGT